>JAVJIF010034560.1:0-122386 GCA_038442645.1 Agave tequilana
CTCGAAACAAATCCCTTGTGTTTGCGATTGCTCTTTCTCTCTCTCTCTCCCTTACTTGTTTATATCTTGCATTCAATTATTGTGTCTATTTTATATGCTTGATATATTCATTTGTGCTCATATTGATATACATGCTTGGGATTGTTTGCTAACACTTGTATTCAACCAAGAGAGCCAACGCGGCACCTCAACCATATCTAGGGGAATCTTGAGGAGTTAGTCCAGAGTCCTTTACGGGGAATTCGGCTACACTCTTGTGTTATACGTGGTGTTTAGCGTAATAGTTTGTTTAGGTCATAATAGTTTTTAATTCCGCATTATTTAGCATTAAGTGACCATTAGATTAGCACTACACCTATTCACCCCCCTTCTACGTGTACTTTCATATATATATATATATATATATATATATATATATATATATATATATATATATATATATATATATATATATATATATATATATAATATATATATATATATATATATATATATATATATTATATATATATATATATCAAATAGCTTATCAAACTATAGAATCGAATGCTAGAATGTTCATATTACTATTATTTGTTTACATTTAAATAATCACGCAAAATCAAATCGATCGAATAACTGGACAAATACTTAACGAACTATTTGTTAATTATTCGATTTGTTTTCACCCCAACCTGTAACTTGCAATGACGAGGACAAAAGTATAAGTATGTAAATAGGACAGAAAATGTCTCGGAGAGACAGAAAGTGACATGACCTATAAGTATTTATGATTTATTGACTCTTGGCATAAGAGATAGAGAGGGAGACTTGGAGAGATGAAGACTTGGAAAAAGATGAAGTAATAATTTCACACACAGATGTAGGCTGTCTAAAAATCATTAAAAGACAAGCCATTAAAAAAGGCAGAGTTTCAGGTTCTAGACGCAGGACTAATGATGGCCATCCGCGTCTCAGCATCAAGGCGTGAGGGTCCAAACCCACGTCTCAGCATCAAGGCGTGAGAGTCCAAACCCGCGTCTCAACATCAAGGCGGGTGGGCTCAACACCCGCGTCTCAACCTCAAGGCGCGTGGGCTCAACACCCGCGTCTCAACATCAAGGCGCGAGGGCTCGACACCCGCGTCTCAACCTCAAGGCGCGTGGGCTCGACACCCGCGTCTCAACCTCAAGGCGCGAGGGCTCGACACCCGCGTCTCAACCTCAGGGCGCGAGGGTCCAAGGCCCACGCCTCGGTTATAACCGCCCTGGTTATGGGGCCAGTCACCGCCCACATAGCGGGAAAGTTAGCCCCTCATTATGAAGCATTTTTAGGGGGCACGTTCACCCCTGAAACCTCTATAAATAGCCCCGCCGCTATGAGGAATAGAGGACACGACACAAGAGACAAGAGATAGACAACAGACTACACACAGGCAGACAGAGAGAGAAGCAAGAGAGAGCTCAACTCTTCAGCAAGCTTGCTGCGTACAAGTTGCTCTTTGCCTACCTTCTCTTTAAGAGTTTTGGTAGACAGAGCTGTGCTACTCCTTCTACCAGCCGAAGAGAAGATCCCCGAAGGTCTAGACGGTCACCCGGTCAACGGAGAACAAGATTCACTCTCCATCGCCACTTGAAGAACCCAGCCTTAACAAAGGGAGGATTCAAGACTCAACATCCTCCCTCCCTTGTAACCGGAATACTAGTCCGTTGTAATTTTTCAATTTGATTCAAGGAAATCTTACTTCGAGCTCGTACCTTCTCCGTGTGCGTACAAGAGATGGCGACTCCGCTGGGGACTTCATTTGTTACCGACGAGCAAATCGTGGCGCAAGGTGACGTCCTCCGTAAGGGGAAGATGGTCGAATCGCTCGTTGTCGAGTTCGACCAGGCGAAGTACGAAGAGTTTCTCTCTTCCGGCTCCAAGAGCCCAAGGACCCGCGTCTGCCGCAGGGTCTCGACGGGGAATGGCCCCGAAGCCTGATCTGAGGCTCTCTCGGGCACCGCTGCTGCCAACTGTGCCAAGCAGGATACACGCGCCAACGCCTCAGGAGGCCCGCGTGGTCTCAGGCACAACTGCCGTTGCGACCAACCGCGCTGCGCGAAACACACGCGTCAGCGTCTCTCAGGAGACCCGCGTGGTCAAAATCTCTGGTGTCCAGCATCAGGTCGTCGTTGGTCTCTCTCCACCTCCACGACGCAACCGAAATGCTGAGCGTCGTCAGAGGAGGCGTGCGCGTCAGCTTCAAGTTGGAACTTCTGATTGTCCAACTGAGGCTGCACGCAACGCACAAACTGGCATCTTAGCTGTGCCGCATCCAGCGCGCGAAGTCCACGTTTGGCGGCCCAAATGCGAGACTCCCCAAGTTAGGTCCTCTGAAGACCAACTTACCAAACGCGAAGGTGAAACCTCTGCGCCTCGTTAAGCGCAAGAGGCACGCCACCATAGGCGTGGGGCCAGCAACCCACACTCTCTCAAACTCTTCTGCCCCGACGCACTAAGCGGCAACGCGACAATCGGGTCTCGTCTCAACAGAGACGCCAGACGCGCGTCTTACAGCCGCGGCGCGAAAGTCGCGTCCCTGAAACCCGCGTCCAGGCTGTACAGCACGTGGATGCCTCCCGTCTTCGACGTTGCGAGGTTAATCTCTTCGATCCCCCTCCCGTGGATCTGAGGGATTACTTGACGAAGAAAAGAAGTGCCAATCAGGTCACTTCATCATGTTGCTGCCAAACGACTCATCTCTATGCTCTCCGAGTGCCGTTGTGGTTCAGGTGTGCACCAGCAGTCTTTAGTTAGACAGCTGACCCTGATACCCCCGTCAGCCAAAAGAAGACGCTCTCATAGGCGGAGGGTGTTCTCTGACACTGAATACCCAGAGCTCACTGTGAATATGACAAGCAGGAGCAGAGTAAAACAGCCTGCAGTCAGCTTTGACGAGTCTGACTCTGAACCGGAAGGAGTGTATCGACACACTCGTACCCGGACCGGGGCCATCCCCCCGATTGATTATAATGCCCTAGCCCGGGCATCGAAGTGAACGACTCTCACTCTGTAGTAGCAGAATCGCAGGCCTCAAACTCTTCCATAGAGAAGGAGGCCTTCATCTACATGACAAGCACTCCTGAGGAGACGGCCCGACGCCTGGATCAGCAAGCCCAGGTTCAGAAGGAACAACTCGATATGATTCTTGCTCAACGAGAATCTATCGACTCTCTCAAGCAGATGCTTGCGCAGTTGCTCGAAGACAGGAAGAAATCTCCCCCTAAAACGTCTAAGGGCAAGAAAAAAGAGGGAGAAAGCTCGTCTTCTGTGCACCCTGATGGAGAGAAGCCCACCTCGACCTCGTCCAAATCCTCGTCGCAAGGAAGGACGACCAAAATCAGGGGAAGATTCATTCTGAAAGAATGAATCAATTAGAGCAACGCCTTGAGGCCCTCACCAACCGTAAAGGCCTCCAGGAAGCGGGAGTGGTCCGGCCTTATCCGGCCTAGTGGAACTTGGTTCCATACCCGCCCAAGTTTAAGGCTCCAACCCTCCAAGCATTCGATGGGAAGGGGTCACCCAACCAACACCTCTACTACTTTAAATCCCAAACAGGGAATGTAGTAGACAATGATGTCATCTTGGCACGTCTGTTCATTGGCACCCTGAAGGGCTCGCCTTTGAATGGTTTATGAAACTCCCGGAGGGCTCCATCAATAACTGGGGTGATTTGGAGAAGCTATTCTAACGCGCTTCTTTGAAGACGACTCGGAAGTCACGATGCCCACCCTTTTGGCTACCAAACAGCGAAAGGGAGAGTCCATCAAATCTTTCGTGGAAAGATTTCGGAATGTGGCACTCCGATGTCCGAGCGGCATGACCCAGGTCACCCTGGTGGAAACATGCCGCCACAATCTCCAAACCTCACTCCTTGCTCAAATAGGAGTTGCTGAAAGCCGCATCTGGAAGCAGTTGGTCCAACAAGGTGAACATGCTGAGGAGATTGTTGCCCGCGTCAGGGCAGAAGAAGGGAAGCCACGGCCAGAGAGGTCAACCAGGCGTGCGCCAGACACATCCCTCCAGAAAAAGCGGAAGGATAATTTGACAACGGAGACCAAATCTCCCGCCAAACCTCAACCGGTCAAGGCGAGTGGCTCTTCAAGCCAGCCACGCACCAACAAGCAGTATTCTTTCAAGGAGGAACATGTCGATTCGCTCTTTAAGCTACTCAACAAGAGCAATAGACTGAAGCTCCCTGAAGCCAGGCGCCCTGAAGAAGTCGGTAAAACTGACAATCCCAATTACTGCTTATACCACAGGATGTTGGGACACCCCACCAAAAGCTGCTACGTCTTCAAGGACATCCTTCAGGCCCTGATTGACGCGGAGGTATTAAAACTCCGACCAGAGCAGAAGAAGGTGACGGCTAACATGACGTCAGTTCTCCAGTTCGGAAGACAGCCCCTAACGCCTTCGGGGGTGGTCCCTGTTCCGAAAGGAGAGCTAAGAGTGGTCAACACAGATCCTCATCAGCAACAAGAGAAAGGCCTGATACCTGTTCCCACGCCTCGAGGGGAAATCATGTGGGTCCACCCTGACCTTGTTGACGCCCAGCAATGGACTACTGTAACTAATAAGAAGTCCAGGGGCAAGGCAAAGGCGTCATCCTGCAATGTGGTGTGTGCCTCTTCTCGAGAAGCGGATACCGATATTCCTTCGCTAACCGACTCGGAAGAGGAGACAATAGTTCTGGCCGCAGAACCCGGTCGGCTGGTGGCGGAAACCCGCTCAGGACAGCCCTACTTGAAGTAGTATGGCAAAACGGCGGCAACCCCTCCACAACCAGCTGCAGAGCCAACCAAGCCCTCCACAAAACAACCCGTGGAGAAACAGAAGGAGATTCGATTTTCTCGAGCCCTTCAAAAGGGCATCGCGGAAGGATCTACGGCGCCTTACCGCTTTGATGTCCTGGCTCAATTGGCCAACATCCCGGCGCGGATTACCCTGTATGAGCTTCTTAGGCTGTCGAAGTCAACCAGAGAAGCTCTACAAGAGGCTCTGGCAAATGCTGAGGTCTTCATGACCCAGGTGCCAAAGGAGGAAGATGTAGAGAATTGTCTCCACACCTCTCAGAATGCCCCCTGCATCACCTTCACGGCAGAGGATATGCAGGTTAAAGGGAAGCATGATCGACCCCTGTACTTCACAGGGTATATTGGATCATCCGAAGTGAACCGCATTCAGGTAGATCCAGGGTCCGCGTTGAGCATCATGCCTCGCCGTGTCATGCAACATCTGGGCATTCCTACTCATCGTTTGAGCCCTACCCAGACGACTATCTATGGGTTCAATGCCAACGGGACCCGTCCGATGGGGAAGATCAAGCTCAAATGCCAGATTGGAAGTTTAAAGTCGGAAGTGACATGCTACGTCATTGATGCCGACACTTCCTACAACCTATTGCTGGGACGACCGTGAATTCACCGCAACTCCATCGTTCCCTCCACTCTCCATCAAGTCATGAAATACATTGACGAGGGTGGAAAGGTGCAGACGTTGATTGCCGAAAGGCATCCGTTCAAAGGGGTCGAGAATTATTTCACAGACTCCTTACTGTACCAAGATCCCGTGGAGACGGATGAAATCCCGCAACCAGAGGAGCCAGACTCTGGAAACGAAGCTGACACCGAGCCTGAAAAAGAAGAGTGCTTGTGGGAGTTGGAACTACTTGTAATGAGCATTGATAAGCTCGATGTTAATAATACCACCGACGATGTAGGCGGTTGGTACATTAATGAAGAATTAGATTTAGCGTATTTTTCTGCGTTTGCCTCTGATTCAGTGCCGTCAGACACTAGTACCGACGTGGATGACGATCTCTGATCGGTAATGGATACTTTGACATCATTGCATGTACCAGTGAAATCGTTCTTTGAAACATGTCGAGGTGTCGGCGATGCGCAACAATCAATATTCATGGTTCCAGCGGGAAGGAAGGGCCAAAGACCAATTCTTTTCGGACGAATTGAATCCGAACCAATGAATCATGGAGAATCAGAAAGCGAGCAAGAATCCCCTCAGTTCGGTCATTACGAGCCAAAGACACTCAGAATGATGAAATGCATGGGGTACGACCTAACAAGCGGACTTGGGCTGAACTTCGGCAAAGGAAGGAGAATGCTACTTCGCTCCTTTGTGCCGAAGGGAAAAAACCCCTGATTATTATCATCGGACGCGCAGGGGGTTGGGCTATGTATCAACTCCGACTCCATCAGCCTCTGATTCTGGGGGCTCATTTGGCCATAAATACTCTTCAGGCACGTCATCATGGGAGTTAGATGCTAGTGTCGGCAACATCTTCAAAGAACTTTCGGTGAACATGGTTTCAACAAGCCATCTGGAAGATGAAGATGAAGAAATGATCCGATCCGATGCAGATCCTTGGATCAGACATTTAAACACTCTTTAGGACACCCGTTTGAACAGCGCGAACCACCCACAGAAGACAAGATTGTTCAGATTAATCTAGGAGATGAGGCCAACCCTAAGCCCATCTTCATAAGCGACGACCTGTCACCGTCGGAGAAAAAGGATCTAATATCTCTTGTTCAAGAGTACAGAGATGTCTTCGCTTGGAATTACGAAGACATGCCTGGACTTGATCCTCAGGTGGCTATGTACCGCCTCAACATCAATCCGGACGTAAAGCCTGTTAAACAACAACAGCGACGGTTCCGTCTAGAAATAATGGAGGCGATTCAATCGGAGGTCAGAAAGCTCATAGATTCTAGCTTCATCAGGGAAGAGCAACATCCCAATTGGGTAGCCAACATCGTCCCCGTTGCTAAGAAAAACGAAAAGACCCGGATCTGCATCGACTTCCGTGATCTAAATGAGGCTTGTCCCAAAGACGAATTCCCATTGCCAATCACAGACGTCATGATTGACAATACCTGCGAATTCGAACGAATGTCCTTCATGGACGGATTCTCAGGATACATCAAATCAAAATGTATCCTGACGACAAAAAGCACACCTCCTTCAGGACACCATTGGGGGTTTATTGCTATACCGTCATGCCCTTCGGACTGAAGAATGCGGGGGCAACCTATCAGAGGGCCATGGACGCCATTTTCCAGCAGCAAATACGCAAAACGGTAGAATGTTATGTTGATGATGTTGCGGCAAAAAGTCGCACTAAGGGTGATCACATAGCTAACCTGAAGGTGGTCTTCGACATCATGCGGGCTCATCGATTGAAGATGAATCCCACCAAGTCCTTCCTGGGGGTGGCCAGTGGTAAATTCTTAGGATTCATTGTAACCTCCACCGGGATCCATTTGGACCCGAAAAAGGTTCAAGCTATCCAGGAGATGCAGCCCCCAAGAAATCTCAAGGAACTCAGGAGATTACAAGGACGATTGGCGTACATCCGCAGGTTCATCTCAAACCTCTCTGGAAGATGCCAACCCTTCGCTAAGTTAATGAAGAAGGGTGTCTCGTTCGTTTGGGACGACGCTTGCCAACAAGCGTTCGAGGAAATCAAGCAATACCTCACTCAACCACCAGTCCTTGCAGCTCCGGTATCCGGAAAGCCTTTCCTGGTGTATGTCCGGGAAATGGATCATTCTTTAGGAGCTCTACTAGCTCAACATGATGATCAAGGACGTGAGCAAGCGATCTACTATCTGAGTAGAACAATGATCGGAGCTGAACATCGGTATAACCCGATCGAGAAGGAATGTTTGACATAGTATTCGCCATTCAGAAAATGCGACACTATCTGGTAGGCCAAACTATAAATGTCAAATCAAAAGTCAACCCCCTGAGGTTACTTATGACTAAGCCTTCATCATTGAACGGCCGGCTGGCAAAATGGGCCATATTGCTATCCCAATATGAGATGCACTTTTTACCACAAAAGGCTATTAAGGGTCAAGCAGTGGCGGATTTCCTAGCTGAGCACCCAGATCCGAGGGCAGCCAAGTCTACGAGGATCTCCCAGATGAAGTTGCTGAAGTCTGCCTAACTCAGACATCGTTCGAAAGTCAAGTATGGCAACTTTTCTTCGACGGTGCATCGAGAACAAGCCCAAAGGGACATACAGTAGCGAGGGTAGGAGTAGTACTCGTCTCACCACAGAATTATGTGATTCCCCGAGCCATCTCGCTTATCGAATCTTGCTCCAACAATGTAGCAGAATACAACGCTCTTTTGATTGGGATGCAGCTCGCCGATGAGATTGGCGTTAAAAATCTCGAGGCATATAGCGACTCTAAACTCATCGTCAGCCAAGTTCGCAGGGAGTACGAGGTCAGACATGAGGACCTAGTACCCTACTACAACGCAACTATCCGCATGGCCGAAAGGTTCACAAACTTCTACATTGACCATGTACCGCGCAGGCAAAATGCGCACGCAGATGCACTGCATCCCTCGCGGCCTCCTTAGCTCTTCCAGCTGGAGCAATGGAGAAAGTATTCGTCTACAGCCATGACCTGTATTGCCCGAGAACTTCCCTCGAAGACTATCCGGAGTCAAAGGGAGAGTGTCAAGGCAAAGAAGCGCTGGAATTGTCAACCGGGTCAGAGCTTAAAGACTGGCGATTCCCCTATATCGACTATGTCTTGTATGGCATCCTGCCTGAGGACGCCAAGGAAGCGGCTGACATTCAAAGGAAAGCCCCTAAATTTTACTACAATGCGATTACACAAACATTGTATTGTCGATCGCATGACGGGATCTTGCTCCGGTGTTTCTCACCAAAGGAGGCTCAAGAGGTATTGAAAGAAGCCTACGACGGTATGTGTGGAGCCCACCAACCCGGCCCAAAATTGGCACATCGACTCCAAAGGTTGGGTTACTATTAGCCCAAGATGATTGCCGACACCGTCACTTATGCTAAAAGATGTCACGCTTGCCAGGTGCATGGCGATTTCATCCATCAAGCACCAGAGTACCTCCACTCTACGACCTCTACCTGGCCATTTGAAATGTGAGGGATGGATGTAGTTGGCCCTATCAGCCCACCATCATCAAAAGGACATCGGTTCATTTGGCAATAACCGATTACTTCTCTAAATGGGCCTAGGCCATCCCTTTGAAGGAGGTAAAATCGTCTAACGTGATCAAGTTCGTGAAGCATCACGTCATTTACCGTTTTGGTGTACCTCGACGAATTGTCCATGACAATGGACCCCAATTCATCAGCCAGGCTTTCCAGAGATTCTGCGCTAAATTCAGAATCCAGAGTGTGTCCTCAACGATATACTATCCTGCCGCTAATGGCTTCGCAGAAGCTTTCAATAAGACCATTGGCAAGCTTCTCAAGAAATTCGTCTCAAAAAGTCAACGGGACTGGGACGACAAGTTAGGTGAATGCTTATGGGCCTATCGCACAACTGTGCGAACTCCGACTAAAGCCACGCTGTTTCTTTGGTATACGGGTGTGAAGCCGTGCTTCCACTAGAAATCTAAATTTCATCTCTACGCGTCGCCTTGACAGCAGAGATGACAACAGAGGAGAAGCATCGACAGCGACTCCAAGAATTGGAAGCCTTAGACGATAAGCGTCTGCAGGCCCAACAACAAATCGAGCTCTACCAGGCTCGAATTACCAGAGCCTTCAACAAGAAAGTTAAAATGCGAACTTTCAAGAAAGGCGATCTTGTCTTAGCCGTCAGAAGACCCATGGTAATGACGCACAAGACAAAAGGAAAATTTCAGCCCAAATGGGAAGGACCATTTGTAGTAGAGTCAGTCTACTTAAATGGGTCATATCGTCTCATAACTTCAAATGGCGATACACTCATGATGCCGATCAATGGCAGATTCCTGAAAAAGTACTATCCTTAGATAGTGTCCTTCCGCTGATCAAGTTAACAGTACACCACTGATCAAAACAAGAAGAGTCTCTTCATTAAATATCCGACGCCTCCGACGGCTAAGGATAGAAGAAAATGTTGGCTTCTAAGCCCAACATAAGTCTTCGACAACTCATCATACTGAGGGGAATAGCATGGCTAGCCCGACTCAAACGGTAGTCGGTAAAGGCACCTCAAATCCGTTGATAGCTGAGGGTTTGCTAAAAATCCTAAGTGGACTTGACTCCACTCTTTCCTCCAAAATCCCTTACCAATTCTCATACACAGAATAGTAGGTCTACAAAATACAATCATTACTATGTTAACACTATACCTCTGGTAATGAAACTTTTCAATATTCCTTGTCGAGTACAACTCTTGCTTGTCAACTCTGCATGGAGTAGCAAACTCCTGAATTTGCCAAGTTAACACTATACCTCTGGCACTTCAAATTTTCACTTGTCAATTCTCATCAATAGAGTGACAGGTCCTTAAAACTGCTCTTATCGTGAGCCAATACTTGTCAAGTTAATACTACACCTCTGACAAATTACTGTTAAGTTAACATTATATTTATAAACAGTAATCAAGTTTCTGCCAAGTTTAATATCACACCTCTGACAGTCACTTTCCTTCAGACTTCCTTATCGAAGCTGAAATGGATGATGCTAAGTTAACACCACACCTCTAGCATCTAAGTCATTGCTAAGTTCAACAATACACCTATAGCCATGACTTTTCCTCGGACTTCCTTATCGGAGTCGAGATGACCAATGCCAAGTTCAACATTACACCTCTAACATTACCCTCACTGTCAAGTTAAACATCACACCTATGTCAGTGACGCTTTCGGTTTTCTCAAAAGAAACTGAAGTATTTCTGAGTCAAGTTAATATCACACCTCTGACTCACATCCTTGTCAAGTTAACATCACACTTCTGACAAGACTACATTCAACCCGTTAAGTTAATATCACACATCTAACGGTAAAAACCTTCTTAGATTCCCGTGAATCTAGATTCACTTGCCATTCTCGTCAACAGAATAACGAGTCCACCTAAAAAAAATTGTCTGGTTAACACTACACCATTTACAGTGTTTCCATCAAACCCCCAGCTGATCTTAATCAAGTTAATCCCAAACCTCTGATAAAAGTTCATCTTCCCGGGGGTACAAATTCCACCTGTCACTCTCCTTTATAGAGTGACGGGTCCACAAAATTATTCTATCTCTGTCAAGTTAATATTACACCTCTGACAGTATTTGCAAAGTCAAAGATTCTTTGCTTCTATTTGTCTGACTACAAAAAAAAAGTTCAAGACAAATAGAAGAAGAAAAAGAAAAGTGTCGCTTTTATTTATATCCAGGCATATGAAAGTGATACAAGACGCTCTCTTATATAATAAGATTGAGTGTTACAGTTAAAGGAGTACAAAGAAGTCCCTCTCTCTCTCAGAGGTCGCACTCACTCCTCAAAGCTACAGTACAAGATGCTGGGAAGGGCACCAAAGCAGGATTGAATGCTGTGGTGACGATCAGGAACTGATTGCACTCAATGCATGACTTAAACATTGAAAGAGCCCATTACTGACCAAGAGCAATGGTGTTCTTGAGGTCTGGTGGCAGCAGAATCCTCCGATTCCACCGAACCATCCGAAGTGGCAGGATACGATCCCTCGTTAATGAACATCTCTTCCACCAGAAGGTCATCCAATAGGCATCGAGTTTCCCTCGATGTCGCTTCTGGGGTGAGAGAGGAGGTTTTAAGACCTCACAGGGGATGTCACCCACCACTATATCCATCGCTACCCCCACCGCCATACCTATTGTGACCATGGCATGCCCGGAAGCATGACTAGTGCATCGCGTCCAGAGAAACATTGGCGAGGGCTAAGTCTCCGTCAGGGGCCATGATTTCTTCCCCTGTGGACGACGGAGACCATGATTTCTTTCCTTGTGGACGAACATCGAACAAGTTCGCCGGCCGATATATTCTCCCACGGGCCCAGCGAATATGAAAAGGATGATCAAGCCTACCTGCAAGAAGCAAACAAGGGAATTAGACAATTCAGAGCTTAGTATACTTTGACAGAAGAAAACTAAGTCACAAATGCGGTTATTACTGAAGACTGCAGACGTGGGAATGACCCGCACGCTGGGCCAGATTCCTGCGACAACAGAAACAGACGCGAGCAAGACTGTGATACACACAGAATTCAAACGCGACCTAATTCCACATCCGCGTCTAAGATACAAGGCGCGCAGAGAATCAGACGCCAAAAATTGCCATCTCTCTGTTGGAGGAACAGGAGTTGCAAAAGTTCAGGCCTGAAACCTTCGACCCGAATTGAAGTTCTTCCAAGTCAGTGGCCTCAAGACGCGAGCTCTGTGTGCAAAGCCCGCGGCCAGGTACCAACGACTTCAATACTTGCGTTCAAAAAAGTTTAAGTCGATGGCGCAAATTCCAGAAGAGAAATGCACCAACCACGACTTCGCAAGAAAGTCCAGATGATATCTCTCTAAGAGATATACTATGTTGACACTTAAAAAAGACAAGATTCTTATTGGTCCGAACAATGTCTAAACTTGTTGACATTTACAAAAGACAAGTGACAGACGAGCTGAAGACCAGTTTTCACCCATCTCCGAGGGACAAAGAAGCAACTTGGACTCCACTGATCCAGCAAGCAGACAGTGAACCTGGGTTATTTCTAAACAGACCTCAGCAGGTCTAAGGTGCTAACACTTAGCATCGCATAAGCCCAAAGGGATAGCCTCGCTTGAGAGGCTAATATCACTCGACTTCGCCTTGAAGCCATCAAAAGCCTCGCCAAGAAGCTGACTCGCAAACTTCGCCACAGAGGACTTCCAGCTCCGCCAAAGGGTTTCTTTCGGACTTCTCCAGAAGCTGCCTCTAGCCCCGCTACGAGCTCAATACGAACAGCGCCGCTATGAATCTACTATGGTCAACCTTTGACCATCAAATCTCCAGATGAGATCGGATCCAATCAGATCAAATCTAATTAAGATCAAATCAGAGATCAAATTTGGCAGTTGATTGCCACAATCTCTTGGCTCTTCTAAAACGAGTAAGAAGATCAGGGGAAATCCTCCAACGATATGGAAAGGATCAACACAGATCGAGAAGGTCCACCGACCTGCCAATTCTAGCTTCGCAGAAGCTGATCCTAGCCTCGCAACAAGGCTACTTTCCAGATTTAAACAGATTTGATTCAATCTGTTTCCATATCTTCAAGGGACGATTATACCCTTACTCTCCCTATAAATAACCCGCCAGGGGTACAAGGAGGATCGATCGATCAATCGAAAGAGGACGGGAAAAAGAGAGAAGACTCCACAAGCAGAGACTTCTTCACAAAGCACCGTGCGCTCTCGAATTCAGAGACCTTTTAGAGAATTGCTTTCTCTAACCAGGGTGTTGATACCCTAACATCGTCCTTCTTCTCAAGGATTCTCCGGAACCAGGTGAGAAGGAATTCCTTGTTGAAGGCGATTTTGAGAAGCAGCAAGAGGGTTCTACCAACCCTCTATTCTCTGATTCCCGGAACCAGGCGAGAAGGGAATCTCATCGCTCGCATCGTCAAAGGGACAAAGTGGTCGCGCGCTGACCAGACTCCTATCAGCACACTTCTCTAGAATATCTGAGGAGATCTACTTGTAATCTTTTTAAGAATACTTGTAATTTAGCTCCTCAACCTTTTTTGTAAGTTTTCCCCTTTGCAAACATAATGGAAAACATACTAAAATTCAAACTTGGTTGGATCTAAAATGTCATGGTAAGTGGGCATGGCATACCCGCAGAGGCCTCTATTAAGAGTTGAACTCTCTGCATTGAGGCGCGGACGTAAAAGGTGCTCAAGGAGACGCTTCCTATCATTGAATCACTTGACAGTGGTAATCTACTGAAGAGACCAAACAGAAGCATGAAAGCTCTGGGTCATCTTCGTCCATGGAGGCAAACCCCTGATAGGGTCCTTGAAGGGAGAAGATAGAGTCTCTCAGAAAGGGAGAAGACAGAGTCTCTCAGAGCACTCGCTCTCAAAAAGAACACAGTCTAAGTATGGACTGTTAAAGGGAGAGGAGGAGCCCCTATTTATAGGCAGCCCATAATAACCGTAATTAATGGTTCATCAATTGGAACCGTCGGCCTTAATGACCGCACAACTGTCAAAGCCCAATGGGAGGCTGACACGTGGAGCGTCGCTTCGGGAAGCGTCGAAGACGCTGGTTTCCAACCGCCAGCGCTGTATTGGCATTAAAAGGCATTAACGCCTAAGCCCAATGAAGAACTGACACGTGGACAAACCGCTTCAGGAAACAACGGATGATGCGGGTTCCCAATCGTCAACGGAGACTTGACGTTCAAAGATTTCACAAAATCTTTATGACAGGCTGTTTATAACGCCTGAGAAATCGTGCCAAAACGCAGGTGTGAGAGCTGCGTCCAAAGACCCGCGTCCCCTCTTTTCTCAAAAATCGGCGTCCTCCTTCATTCCAAGTTAGAAGATCCTTCGCGTCTCTTGGATGATTCGAAGTCGATCCGCGTCTCTCAACAAAAGGGACTCATTTTGGGGGCCCCAGTGGGAAAGCACATAAAGCTGCGTCCTAAGGCTTATGACTTCAGCAGAAAAAGCCCATCACCTTTACAAGCATCTTGGAGCTGCGTCTATATCCATGATTATGGGTCTTACACTGAGTCCCAGCGCCGCGTCCCTGACTGCGTTAATGTTAAGGGGCGTAAGACCTCATTATCCTGAACTCTGCGTCTGGATAGAGTTAAGGATTGCGGCCAATGAACCACACTCAAAGCCGCGTCCTCCACGTCTGCTTGAACCGCGTCTTCACTGGCAAGTTAGAATCGCGTGCCTCAGAGCCACGTCTCTTTCGACGCTGCGTTTCGTCAAAAGAACTTAGTTTTCCTAAGTTCAGTATTCACAGTCAGCCGGAGAGCACAATTAAAGACTGTGATTAAAGGATTGAATCCATCCGCAGCGAGGCAATGAAAGTGGAGCAAAAAACTTTTAAAGACTTTTATTATTGAAAAAATGATAAAAGTAAATACAAACACTCTTGGTAAATGGAGTGTCCTTTTCTTTACAAAAAAAAAGAAGAGAAGGCTAAAGGCCCTGGTTCGCCAAGGAACGGATTTGCTCTCTAAGGCGATATATCTCATGTTGACGCGCCTTCTCAGCCTCCATGAAAGCTTGGGCCCGCAGATCCGCCTCAGGTAAAAATCCCTACGCTCGTACTCGGAGGGATTCCAGCTTGGACGAACGAACAGAGAGGTTTGCTTCAACTTGCGCCTTAGCAGCCTCTAACTCCGCTAGCCTCTTTTCAGAGGTAGCAAGCTTCTGTTCGTTAGTAGCAATCACTGCCTCAGCTCTGGCTATGGCGGCCCGAGAATCAAGGATAGCATGCTTTGCAGCCTGTATGATCATCTCAGATTCCTTGGACTCGATCGCTAGCCTTTGATGATCAGCCTGAAAACCTTCGAGAAGACGGGTGTTATCGGTTATCTGCTCCTCCACCTCTCTTCGCTCTTGCTCTTGAGCAGCAAGGAGCCTATTCAGAGTTTCCTGGGCCTCGTGAAATGAGCCGGCATTCTCCAGGGATCGAAGCTCTCTCAGGTTTTGTCCCAGCTGCTCCACCAGCAGCAGACACGCCTGGGCTAGTGAAGGGCCTCCGGCCAACTTGATGTTTTCGACCAGGTTTCCGAGATACGTCTGGGTGAATTCAAAGGAGCTACCCCCAGACAGGATGAAATCGATGCATGATCGCATCGAGGCAAAGAACTGCTGCACCGTCTGGCGTGTCAGGAACTCCATGGTATAATCACCCGAGGTGCTCCCCGATCCCCTTTCTATCACGGTGTGGGGGATGTAGGTCGGCTCTTCTGGTGCAAGAGTCGGGCTGACCACGGGTACGGCAGGAGCAAGAGTAGTCACTGGCGCTTCTGGGGGTGCTACCTCCGTAGAAACCTCCACAGCCGATGACAGGGTAGTGAGCTCGACCTCCTCAGAATCCTCGGCCGAGGCTTGAGCTGTGTGGTCCCCCGGGCAGGCACTGACCGCCAAATCTCCTCCTACCTGAGCTTCCTCAATGCTCTCTGCACTTGCCTGAGCTTCCTCAATGCCCTCTGCAAATTACGAGAATATTAGCCATGACAGCAAAAGGAAAACATTTATACCAACATTTCCTTACTTGGCTGGGGGTCCAAAGGTGGCGAGTCCTTGGGTGAATCCTGTAGGGTGGAGGTCTCCCCGACTTCGACGATTGCTCTCTCTTGAGGCACCCCAGTACGAGGAGACTCAGCTCTCTCCTGCTGAGCTAGTTCTTGTATCATCTCCTCGATCTGGGAGGAAGCAACGGCCTCGCTAACCATGACTAGCCCTGCAACACGAGGCCAAATAAAAAAGAAAACGTCAAAAATCCTTCTCCTAGTTAGAAGGATGAGTTTGGCGAGTAGTGTACCTTCAGTAGCTTCAGCAGGAATAACTGCCGCTAGTGGTGATGTCGTCAACGGCTCACACCCATATATTTTCTCCTCCGAGATGTGTGAGAATTTACTCGGATCAGGAGGAGCGGGTTCATCGCCAAAGTCAACCTCATCCTCAAAATCGATTTCCTCTTCGGATGATGAAGACGACAATTCAACGCGAGGGACCTCGGCAACCGGAGCCTTGCCTCCAAACACCCCAGTGGTAGGGCTGGGGTCAACTGTCCGAGCACTGGAGATGAATACACTGGGAGACCCAGGCTGTTGTGCCTCATCTCTCCTCTCGTGAGCTGAGGAAGACCCAGGCTGAGTTGAGACTCCTGGAATCTCAACATCACCCATTATGTCGACCTCCGGCTGCTGTGCCTCATTCCTCCTCTTGTGAGCTGAGGAAGCCCCGGGCTGAGCTGAGACCCCTGGCCTCTCAACATCGCCTCCGCTCATTATGTCGACTTCGAATTGCTCGGCCTCGTCAGCGGCGGTGGGTTTGTCAGCAGGCTCCGCTTCCTCCACAATCCTGGGGCCCCTGCTGCGCAACCTGCGGGCATGGACTAAGGGGGCATCATCCTCATCCGCCTCTTCTTCCCTCGGTTCCTCAACACCAGAAGGGATGTCCTCGGATGGAGAAACTGCAGCCGTCAAGTCTCTCCGGACCTTCTTTGGGGCAGGCTCAGAAGTGGAAGTAGAGCCTTGAGGACGCTTACCCACTGCCTGTCGAGCCTTTGCTGCTCGCGACTCCTCCCTCGACCCCCTTCTGACCTCCTTCAGAGCCTTCAGATACTGCTCGACGTCTCGCGAGCGTTTAGTGGACCCCGACCTTGCTTCGTAACCTGCATTGATACTCTCAATGCATGAATACTCCGGAGTGAAATCTGGTATTTGGTTGGCCTGGAAGTACCAAGTACAGAAGCTGAAGCTGGTACGGCCCTTCGGCCCTTTGATAGGCAGCCGAAAAGTTGCTTCCGTCCCTCCGCCACACTATAATACCAAGCCCGAGCACCTTCGAATAAATTCCCACTGAAGGCGAGTCGAGCATTGGGGTTGCCGACATATAGTTGATCATAGCCGAACTGTCAGGCGAAGCGATTCGGCATATACGGCTCGATCGTGCATGAATCCCTTGCCGGAAAAGCACATACCCGGGCCGAATGTTGACCAACCACCAGAAAACCCCCGTTGACAGCCTCGTGAAGTCATCTTGGCCTGCGGAGTTAGTAAATTGTTCCCGAAAGATGCACCAGGAATCGCGGGGAAGCAGCGATTAAGCTGGTAGTTCGAAGCAGACATGACGCACTTTCGAACGTAATACACGTAAGTATTACACCAGTTTGAACCCTCCAACCGCTGCACGAAAGGAATAAACCCCTCACACCAAGACACCGGCGTCATCAGAGAGGGATAGTGCATAACGTACCAAGCCATTAGGTACGTATAGGGAAGCTCAACCCGAGGGTTGGGGCGCTTTATCGTCGGCCTCCCCTCCGAGTCAACAATCACCTTGCCATGGGAGTCGACGGCCTTCCCTGCCTCGCACAGATTTTGGTTAACGTCCGCAACCCGCTTTGAATACTCGCCGCCATGGCCGAGAGAAGGGCTATGGGCCTACCATAAGCCAGGAGCACCGCCGGGTACACTACGTCGGCAACAATAACTTCATGTGGCAACGTTGGCACCACACAGCGCTTCAACCACAACATTAAGAAGCCCGCCAACAGTGCGTGGTCGGAGATAGGGATCCGGGCTTGATGATGGAAGCTTTCGAAAACCGTGTCAGGTTCGAAAACATCCTCGTTCGACTCCGTGGTGTAGGAGTCTACAGAAGCCTTGATCCTGTCGGCAATCTCCTCGTCGGAGCTGGGAGCCAGTCGGGTCACCGGATGGTCTTTCTGGTTAACGCCATTGAACAAGTAGCTTGCCCAAGACAGCTGCTTGACTCCCCCTGCCCTCCAAGAGGTTATCTGGCCGCAGACGTGGAAGTGACATAACACCTCCCAGTAAGTCTCGTACACTCGAAGAGACCCTTTCTTCATAAGGTGAAGCTCCTCAGTGGTTGGGACGTATTCTTCATTGGGAGAATCCCCCATTACCAGCCCCGAGACCTCGTACAACTCGTGCAGGCGAGACCCATCTCCCCGACCGGAGTGAAGAATGTCCCCGTCAGAGGATTGTAACGCTCCAGGATCCCAAAGAAGTTTTGAGAGCTTGGTGGGATACCATACTGTACGGCCCTGACTGCTTGGTACAATTCCGCTCGCTTCAACAAGCCTCTAAGGTCGGCAAGGATGAAGCTCACCATCCTGCCCCACCAATACCTCTCAGTAGAGTGGATCCACCCGGGCGAACGGAACTCGACCGGAAAATCACCCCCCCACTTTCATGAACGCGTTGAGGAAAGTGGTGCCAAGTTTTGGTGTCTCTCCAACTGGGTGATCAGTCCTGAGCAGCCCTGGAAATAAGCCGAGAATCTCCCTATCATGACTATCATGGCGATATACCTTTTTGGAGCCTAGGTCGCCAAGAATAACCTCAGGGACATATCGGGAGAGTTCCCATTTCATTTTCTGAGGGACGGACATGTGTTGAAGATAAGATAGCGGGTACATCCTCTCCATATTTGGGAGAAAGAATCTTCTATCCCCTATCTGACGGAGCCATTTATAATCTCCGTCATATAAGAAATAGCCGCCCTCGCTAATACGGTCTCCAAAGAAGAAGGCAGGCTTCTCCAGCGGAACGCGAGCATCCGTTGTGAATGCTGCGTCAGTCATAAGCTCCTGAAAGGTTGCCATGTCAACATTGGAAAGCCTCCTCCTGCGCTCCTGCGACCCATCAGCAGTTACAGGTACAGTCCTTTGCAGCACAAAGGTCAAATCACGGTCAGCACCACCTACGTGCCCGAAGTGGCGCCTCTTGGAGAGTGGGGCAGAAGAGTGTTGCACTGCAGAAGAAGATGACACTTAATCAGAAATCTGATCAGAAACCCAGATAAAAAAATGTTAAGTGTCTATAGTCCAGACGCAGAAAAGATACTGGACGCAGAAATTGTCAAAATCCGCGTCCAGGCCTGAAAATCCGCGTTCAGACGCAGAAGAGATACTGGACGCAGAACTTATCAAAATCCGCGTCCAGACCTGAAAATCCGCGACCGTGAGGCCAACAGGGAGCCTGTGTTTTGAAATCTAAGACTTATGAAAAATTCTAAGTACTTGGACTCAGGTGCGAGATTCATAAAAGACCAGCACCTGATGTCACAGAACGCAAGGATCAAGTCCGCGTCCGAACCCTTCACAATTAGAAATATTCTAAGTGAAAAATTCGAAGTGCAGGGCTTACTGGCGCTCTATATCCAATAAACAAGCGCATCCCCAAGTGGATAAAAGCGGTTGGGTCATCAAACCCGCGCCTTGTTTATCAACTCAAAGACCGCGTCTGAGAATCAAACATGGTTTCTATTCTGTGTTGATGGTTCTCCTTTAAAAGAGGGATTTTTAGGAGTCCATGAACTTTCATTAATGGAGAAGTTTAAACCTAATGGCATTATACCTGAGATTGGGGCTTCCTGCGTGGAGGAACCGCCCTTCTGGGCCTCGACGACGGCCGCTTTTGAAGATGATGCGGTTGGCTTGGCCTTGGGTGCCATCGTTAATCAAGAATCCGATGATGGACGATGAAGAAATGAAAAGAGACAGAGAAGACTCCTTTTTCAAAAAACCCTAACAGATGCGCTCGAGACGAAAGATATATCTCTCTGACTGTTGCCATTTATAGGCACGAAGATTCGCAACGATACGCGGCGCGTGGCTCGATTGGTTTGGCATCGAGTCATCGCTTGACGCGTGGACAGCTCATTTAATATACCGGGAAGTCCGCGCGCCAAAAAGAGATGTCCCGTTAGTTCCCCAGAACAAGTGGCGGTGCACTCATGACATGGCACGGATTCGCACCTAACAGGCGCGCCTCTTCGATGGACGTGCCCCGTCAGCACCGCCATAGTCGCATCCAGAAAGTCGCGTCCTTACTCAAAAGGATGCGTCTCTCCGAAGTTCGCGTCCTTCCAATCCGGCCTAGCATCGCGTCTGCCCAATGGAATAGCAGTCGCGTTTCCATTTCCAAAAGACGCACCCCATGAAAGTCGCGTCTTTAAAGCAGTACTATCTCTGCTCTTCAAAAAGAACTGGCGTTCAGTCCTTGCTTCTGCAAATCAGTTCAACAATACACTGGCACAAGCAGACGACTGTCCACTCCTGACTTAAAGTGCACCCACGACAGACTTAAAGCAATCGGGGAGGTTTAGACTGTGTATCTAGACACTCAACTCGATCAACTCTGATGGCTTCAAAGAGTTCTACAGTACACTCACGAAGACCATACTCCAGATAAGATCAAACCCGGAGCATTAACAGTCCAGTCATAAGGGTAAGCTCAGCTAGAGTCTAAAGTATTTCGAAATCCGTCCCAGTTAACCGCGAAATATCGAAAACTTTGGAGGGGTTCTGTAGGCTGTCTAAAAATCATTAAAAGACAAGCCATTAAAAAAGGCAGAGTTTCAGGTTCTAGACGCAGGACTAATGATGGCCATCCGCGTCTCAGCATCAAGGCGTGAGGGTCCAAACCCGCGTCTCAGCATCAAGGCGTGAGAGTCCAAACCCGCGTCTCAACATCAAGGCGGGTGGGCTCAACACCCGCGTCTTAACCTCAAGGCGCGTGGGCTTAACACCCGCGTCTCAACATCAAGGCGCGAGGGCTCAACACCCGCGTCTCAACCTCAAGGCGCGTGGGCTCGACACCCGCGTCTCAACCTCAAGGCGCGTGGGCTCGACACCCGCGTCTCAACCTCAAGGCGCGAGGGCTCGACACCCGCGTCTCAACCTCAGGGCGCGAGGGTCCAAGGCCCACGCCTCGATTATAACCGCCCTGGTTATGGGGCCAGTCACCGCCACATAGCGGGAAAGTTAGCCCCACATTGTGGAGCATTTTTAGGGGGCACGTTCACCCCTGAAACCTCTATAAATAGTCCCGCCGCTATGAGGAATAGAGGACACGACACAAGAGACAAGAGATAGACAACAGACTACACACAGGCAGACAGAGAGAGAAGCAAGAGAGAGCTCAACTCTTCAGCAAGCTTGCTGCGTACAAGTTGCTCTTTGCCTACCTTCTCTTTGAGAGTTTTGGTAGACAGAGCTGTGCTACTCCTTCTACCAGCCGAAGAGAAGATCCCGAAGGTCTAGATGGTCACCCGGTCAACGGAGAACAAGATTCACTCTCCATCGCCACTTGAAGAACCCAGCCTTAAACAAAGAGAGGATTCAAGACTCAACATCCTCCCTCCCTTGTAACTGGAATACTAGTCCGTTGTAATTTTTCAATTTGATTCAAGGAAATCTTACTTCGAGCTCGTACCTTCTCCGTGTGTGTACAACAGAGTCTTCCTGTGAACTCGTAGCATCAAATCATTCAAATGTGGGAGACAATGCATAAGGGGCGGGAGTTCAGAACCTTACGTGTGTAGTGGGTCAGAAGCAAAGAGACAAAGAGAGGAAGACTTGAAAAAAGATGAAGTTATAATTTCATAAGAGACAAAGAGAGGAAGACTTGGAGGGATGAAGACTTAGAAAAGAAATGAAGTTTTAATTTCACACACAAAGTCTTCCTGTGAACTCGTAGCATCAAACCATTCAAATGTGAGGGACTATGCATAAGGGGCAGGAGTTCAGAACCTTACGTGTGTTGTGAGTCAGATGCAAAAAGACAAGAGAGGAAGACTTGAAAAAAGATGAAGTTATAATTTTATAAGAGACAAAGAGAGGAAGACTTGGAGAGATGAAGACTTGGAAAAAGATGAAGTTACAATTTCACACATAGTCTTCCTGTGAACCCGTAGCATCAAAGCATTCAAATGGAGGGGACTTTCATAAGGGGCAGGAACTCAGAACCTTACATGTGTTGTGGGTCAGAAGTAAAGAGACAAAGAGAGGAAGACTTAAAAAAAGATGATGTTATAATTTCTTAAGAGACAAAGAGGAAGACTTGGAGAGCTGAAGACTTGGAAAAAAATGAAGTTTTAATTTCACACACTTAGTCTTCCTGTGAACTCGTAGCATCAAACCATCCAAATGTGAGGGACTATGCATAAGGGGAAGGAGTTCAGAACCTTACGTATGTTGTGGGTCAGAAGCAAAAAGACAAAAAGAGGAAGACTTGACAAAAGATGAAGTTATAATTTTATAAGAGACAAAGTTATAATTTTATAAGAGACAAACAGAGGAAGACTTGGAGAGAGGAAGACTTGGAAAGATGAAGACTTGAAAAAAGATGAAGTTATAATTTCACACAGAGTCTTCCTGTGAACTCGTAGCATCAAAGCATTCAAATGTGGGGACTTTCATAAGGGGCAGGAGCTCAGAACCTTACATGTGTTGTGGGTCAGAAGTAAATAGACAAAGAGAGGAAGACTTGAAAAAAGATGAAGTTATAATTTCATAAGAGACAAAGAGAGGAAGACTTGGAGAGATGAAGACTTGGAAAAAGATAAAGTTATAATTTCACACACAGTTTTCCTGTGAACTCGTAGCATCAAATCATTCAAATGTGAGGGACTATGTATACGAGGCAGGAGCTCAGAACTTTACGTGTGTTGTGGGTCAGAAGAAAAGAGACAAAGAGAGGAAGACTTGAAAAAAGATAAAATTATAATTTCATAAGTGACAAAGAGAGGATGATTTGGGAAAAGATGAAGTTATAACACACAAAGTCTTTCTGTGAACTCATAGCATCAAACCATTCAAATGTGGGGGACTATGCATAAGGGGCTGGAACTCAGAACCTTACGTGTGTTGTGAGTTAGAAGCAAAGATACAGAGAGGAAGACTTGAAAAAAGATGAAGTTATAATTTCATGTAGATTCGCGACTCTGGGTAGCTTTGCGTCTGAGTAGCTCCGCGCCCGAGCCTCCCGGAGCAGATTCGCTTCGAATTGATCTTGGAACGTCGTTCCTTTCCCGAGGCTAACAGCCTTTTGGCCAGTTACGAGAAGGATTATTTCCTTTCTCGAAGTTGAAATAACTTCTTTTGCGTTAACGAGGGAGATCATTCCTCCTTTGGGCATTTTTCGAGGGAAACCGTTCCCCTTCTCAAGGCTCAATAAATGCCTTAACTAGGGAGATCATTCCTCCCTTGCGCGTTTTTGAGGGAAACCGTTCCCTTTCTCAAGGCTCAATAAGTGTCTTAAATCCGCTTGTGCTTCTATACTTGAAGCCGTAGCGGTGCGCTCAGGCCATGAGGCCTATAAATAGGACACTTGAGGTCCTCTGCAGAGAAGCAATTTGTTCATGACTTCTCTTGGTGTGAACTAGTGGGGGTTCCCACTCTGGTCATTATCCGGCCAAGAACCGGTGAGTCTCGGTCATCTATAGACTTTACCAATGAACTGATAACTTTTAGGGAGTTTTATCTCCCTTAATTTAACTTTAACAGCTGCCTTAGGGATTGATTTCCCTTATTCTTCATTTTGCATCTGACTGATCTGCAGAGAAGGATTTCAGCCCTGTTTTTCAGCTTCCCGTCGAAGCTATCTTTTGAATAAAAAAAGATCATTGCATGCTTGCTTGCTAAGTTCGCCACATAGGCAAGAATTGGGACTTAGTCTCTTTAAAGTTGAGCCAGTCTTGCTATATAGGTGGGGTCAAGACTGCGTCCCTCAGGATCAGTCTGACTTAGCCATATAGGAGAGGCTAGGACTTGGCTTATGCTGAGTTAGCCCATCATCATTGTGCAAGCGAGGCTATCCTCTGCTTAACTGAAATCAATCCTTAACTGAATCAGATATAAATTGCTTCGCCCCAAAGAATTTGACTTAGCATTTCACTTTTGCAGCTTTTCCTTTGACTTGCTGCTAACTTGTTTCAGTTTGCATTGCAGTGAGCTATGTTCTCCAGTCTTTTATTTTGATGAAAGAGACTAGAAAGTTGCCTCTTGCTTTTCTAGTTGAAACTTTTAACCCAAAGCAGGAGGAACAAACTGGGACAGCTGATGCGTGTTCCCAGATGAGGTTGGCAGTCGCTTATCTGAGATGATCCGTTTTGAGGCAAGGTGATAGTCGCTTATCCGAGATGATCCACTTCGAGAAAGCAGACGTCACCTGTAAGGTCTCGGCTCCTTCCATTGCCAATTTTCATCAAAGGAGATCCATCCTTCTAGTGGTAATTGGTCCTTCGCCAATTTTCATCAAAGACAATCCAGCTCCTTGATGGCAAAATCTGCCATTATGCGAAGGATTACAGCCTTGTGTAGGAGGAAGGCCTTTTGTGTCAAGTTGGTTAGGCTTGGAAGTAGATAGGACCACTTGTATGCCTTTTGAGCAAATGATTCTGTTGTACGAAACACAACCTTGATGTAGTAATATCAATATACCTTCCCTTTTAAATCAATAAAAGTTCAGTTTCTGCTTATCTGATTTGCTTCTCCTTTACTTGAATTGGTCCGGTGGAGCTAGACTTCACACGAAGTTAAAGACAGAATCCTTTCTGAATCAGGAACGCGCTTCCAGCGAAACTAACATGAAGTTTTCGCGAAGTTCAGACTGTGCTTTTAGTAGAGCTAAGACATGTTTTTCGACGAAGTTATTCATGCGTCGCGCGAAGTTAGCACTTGACTCGTGGCGGAGTTAGCCCTTAGTGGGTCTGAATCAGCGCTTCTCGGGAAGGCGCTTAGGCGCCGTTTCAAATTAATTTGAAACGATAGCCTGTGCTCTTATCAAGGCGTCGTTTTACACGATTATCAGCCTATAAAAGCCTCATCGGGCTGAGAGAGAAGGCATCACTTCTCTTTAAAATTTTTAGAGCACTTGACTCTTTCTTTCTTCTTTCTTCTTTACTTAAGAATCCAAGAACCTCCTCTGTTCTTCAATGGATCCCAAGAGACGAGTAGGAAAAGAGGTCGCAACCTCTACGACGGAGGGTCCTTCTCCTCCTCCGGTCATCAAACGACCGATTGCAGGCAGGGACCTTTCCCTTTTGATCAGAGATTGTCATCTCTCTTCTAAAGCCAGTTTCTGGCTACCTTCTGATGAATCCAGAACGATCAATTATGATCTGATGATCTTAGGGAATTCGATTCCCTGAATTTCCTTAGATTTCTTGATTGAGAATCCTAGAACTGAAGGGTCCTTCTTTAAGCTTCCAGGCGAGGCTATCCCTTAGGCGGTTCACATCCTGTTGAATGACAGGATGCAAAGCTGTCCTTTGAAGTGTAACTGAAAAGGACCTTAATGCCCTTAAAATAATCTTTAGGCAATAATACCCTTCTGACGAAGTTAGCCCCTGGGGCTTTGTCGCATTTTGTTGTTCGAGGCTAAGCTTCCAAAGCGAAGCTAACACTTTGACATTTTTCTACATCCTGCCTTCATGTGGAGTGCGGAGTTACGCTGCAGCTGCGAAGTTAAGCTTCGGGGCGAAGCTATCATTAGGCCAGCTTCGCTCGGAGAGCGAGGCTATGCCTTAACAAAAATTGCATTCTTGTTTTTAGCCCTTGTTTGGCTGATGAACTAATCATAGTTTCTCTTTGTTCTTGCAGTGCACTACACTCCTGGTCCTCTGAACAGTCTATTTGGCACAGCCAGGGGGCTAGATGGTAATGTCAGCCTGCAGTTTCAGGGGCAGGCTTCGCTGTTCAGCGAGCGAAGCTCTGCTGCTCGGGATACACTTATTCATGGTGGGGATCAACGCACCATGAGGAGCATCTTAACTACTGCTCTCCTTAAAGATTCTGACCGAAGAATCTATCGGAAGCCCGGTTTCATGTTTGGAGATGCGACGCCAGACCATGATCGTCAACTGCTAGCCGGAGAGGGGCAGTGGATTTTTAAATTAGATGGCGAGAAGTTCTATCTCCCGTCTAGCAAGCGACATTTTCCCTTGTCCTTCTTTCAATGCGTGACGAAGGCTCGAAAGATGCAGTGGCAAGTGAGTCGGAGTACTGAATCCGTTAACGTAGGAAGTTGATAATTCCCTCACCCGGTTATACAAGAGCGGGGCCTCCTCGCTGCATAATGGGTCTCCATCCTAGGAATGTACTCCCAGACATCCCAGTGGGAGAAAATCCTGCGATGGCGCAGACCTTTGGGAATCAATTCTTTAAGGTTCGTGGCAACTATCCAGCCACTGATTTTAGGACTCCCGGGCATTTTTAGAGATTTTTCTGAATTTATCAAAAATCCGGCCAAACTGGTGTTGCCCAATGCCGGCGAAACCTTCCAGGATTTTTAACTTACAAACCGGATTGAATTTCTTCAAACTGTTTTCATATTACCTCTCAGGATAATATTCTCTATTTTCTATAATTTTTGGTAACCGTTCGGGACTAGTCGAATTCTGGACTAAATTAAATAATATTAATTTAATTAAATCTTTTTCTTTTACTTTTTTTCCCCTTCTTCCCTTCTCTGGATACTTCTCCACCGCCATTCCCCTCTTTAAAACACCTCTCTCTCTCTTCCCACTCTCTTCTTCTCTCTCTTTCGGTGAGGCATCTCTCTCTATAATGTTGCTTTGACCTTTCGCTAGTCAGATTTAGTCGATTTCAGTTTCAAATATCATTTTCTAATATTTTGGATTTTTCAGGATTTTTTTAAATTTTTCCGAATTATTTTGGAATATCTCCGTAGTCGGTGTCGACCGACACCGATAATCGGATCTCTGATTTTTAATTCACAAACGGAGTTGTATTTTGAGAATTCGCTTTCACTTTGTGTCTTAGAATCGTACGATCTACGTTAGTATATTTTTGGAGATTTTTCTGAATTTATCAAAAATCCGGCCAAACTGGTGTCGCCCAGTGCCGGCGAAACCTTCCAGGATTTTTAACTTACAAACCGGATTGAATTTCTTCAAACCGTTTTCATATTACGTCTCAGGATAATATTCTCTATTTTCTGTAATTTTTGGTAACCGTTCGAGACTAGTCAAATTCTGGACTAAATTAAATAATATTAATTTAATTAAATCTTTTTCTTTTCTTTTTCTTTCCCCTTTTCCCCTTCTCTGGATACTTCTCCACCACCATTCCCCTCTTTAAAACACCTCTCTCTCTTCCCACTCTCTTCTTCTCTCTCTTCCGGTGAGGCATCTCTCTCTGCGTGTTCTGTGGGGCCACCACGGCCGGCGCGCCGCCAGTGGCGGCCGACGACCCCAACCGGAGGCCGCCCCTCCTCCGATTCTCCTCCTTCTTTTCTTTTTCCTTTTCTTCTTCCTTTTCTTCTCTTTCTTCTTCCTCTATAACTCTTTCCCTCTCTCTCTCTCGTTCTCTGGTATCACCGCCGGCGGGGCAGAGCCGCCGGCGGTGGCGCGACGCCGGCGAGGCGGCCAGGCTGGCCGCTGCCCCCTCTCCTTTCTCCCTGTTTCTCTCTCCCTCTCTCTCTCTCTTTTCCCCCTCTGTGTGACCACCACCGGCGGCTAGACCCGCCTCCGGCGGGCCTCGCTGGTCGCCGGCCAGCCAGGCTGGCCGATCGACCTACACAGGAGCGGCAGCGGCTGCTGCCGCTGCTGCTGTTGTTTCTTTCTTTCTTTGTTGGGTTCGGGTAGAACCCGAACCCATTAACCCTCTTGGGTTTATATTGAAACCCGTTAACCCTTTAGCCCATTACTTAAGTGACGGGTTTGGGTATTGGATCCAAACCCGACCCGTTAAAAGCCCAACCCGCATCCGAAACCCAATAATGATAAAATTTCAGAAAACCCCCTGATAATTTATAGTATTTGCAATTGATATATTTTTATTGCATATTTAACCCATTTTTTATTACTTTTAGCGTTCGGGCGATATCTGGAGCATCCGGACTCCGATTTAGACGATTCTGGATCCGTTGCGATCGTGGGAAAGAGAGCTCCCGTCCCATGGCTAGTTTGTGAGTGTTTTTCTTTTATAAATTATATTTTTATCATGTTTAGTGAAAGTGATTGATTGCTTAATTAATAAAACTTGATTATCGGTAAATCATTATAATTATTGTTTATTAAAATGTCATTGTTGGGAAATCTATGTAATTAAAACATAATAAAACCTGATTTATTATACGGGATGATTGGTTAATTAACGAGATTTTTGAAGTTAATAATAACAATAACTATTACAACTGTGACACAGTCATCATACCTGCACGGGTCACTATTTCACCATATTCTTGAACACTATCATTTCATGTAGTGTATCACAGTTAGATAACTATCGTGACATGTATACTGATCCACAGATACTCTATGACACTACACTGTCACTAGACATGAGCACTAGCCACCGTTATTATATTACATTATATACTGACCACTGTTATTACATGTACTCGTGATACACAAATATGTTACACAGCTTATTGCTACACATATAGGTTCCACTGGTACACGGATATACCAATTAATGGAGTACCGCATTTCATATTATTGTTATCATCGTTACATGAATGCTCGATACACAGTTATCTCATGCTGACACATCACTGTTACCTCACACATCATTGTTACATATGCTCACCGCACGAATGTACATACATGTATTGTTTCTATCTTCTTGTCATATGGATCCCCATGCATATTACATGTATTATTGTTCCATGTTATCCCCGTATTACTGTTATATGATTGTTTCTCGTTACTGAACATGAGCTGTTGATATGCGATGTGTGGAATCCCACATCTACTGTTCCCGTTTCCCGTTATCTTGTTTCATGCTATCAACAGAGCTCATATTATGTTATCGTGTTACATGTACCATGTCCTGTACTTGTTCCTGATATACTGTAGAGTGAAAGATAATAAAGAGAACTTGGGTATGGGGGAGACTTGATGGTTGACTAGATCTTGTCGGGTGGATGTCTAGATCCATTGTTTGTCCCACTGCAGGGGACGGGGTAGTACTGGCTACCGTCTGTTATAGCTCATGAGCTCCCGTTTCCCGTTATTATTTTAGCTCATTGAGTTCCCGTTGCATGTTACAGCCTTAGCGGGCTGGTCCTGGTCTCAGCAGCCAGGGGTCTGTTTAAGGCTGTTGTCCCGGGTATGCACGGGATACACCCACCCGATTAGAGCTCCTTGACTAATTGGTTTCCAATGAACATAATAAAATGATATAAACAGTAGTGACGTCGGGAACACTTGTTTTTTAGTCACTCTCTCGTTTGGATAATGGTACCCGTATGCCATGTCCGGATGGGTTCGACTGGAGTACGGGCTCTAGTATGAACTGCCAGTGGTATGGAACACTGAAAGAGATTGATTAAAATAGCAGGCGGTACTGATTGCTACTATTGGATAAATAACATGACTTGCCTGATACACGTATTCTATTGTTTAGTTGTACTTGTTACTGTACCTGCTCATTTAGCTGCTATCATGTTACATGTATACTTTGTTACTTTACCTGGTACATGTTACACTTTCTGTGGTGGCATACTACTCATGTATATGTATACTCTGCATTGCATATATTCTGTTTTCTGTATACCTTGCAGACATCATTACTGTCTATGCACAACACTGTATTATGGTTATATTGCATATGCCCATCTGCATGTTCACTTCTATCACGTCACTACTAGCACGTTCATTTCTGTTACGTCACCACTAGACAACATTATTTATTATATAAACTGGATACAACTATAGACATGACCCGATGATAACCGGCTAGGTAGTGATGGTATTAAAAGATGACATGTTCATATATTTCTACTGCTTATTATATGCTTATTATATGGTATCACTAGTACAACATCATGTATTATATATTATTATCGTACTTGTATTACTATAGTAGATATTACTACCTCTTTCATTTTATCACTCACTAGGTCGCTTTCTGACGACCCTGGGTTTGCGTGCCCAGGTTGGAGATCCGAGTTATCGTATTATCAGATAGTCTCTTGTGCACATAGGAGACTCCTCATCGAGACTCTTCATAGGTATCTTTATGATTTATTGTTGTTATCTTATTTATCCCTGTTTTCCTATCTGTTATGATCACTAACCTCTTTCTGCAGGTATTCTTTAATTTATTTCCTGCTGGAACTCTTATAACTATGGAGGTAATTTCCTGTACTGAGGCTTAGCGTACGTACGTGAGGGTTTTCTGCCCTGCGTATGTGCGTCACCATAACGTCTCCGTATCCTTGGGATCGGGGCGTTACAGGAAGTCTTTGCTTTGCCTTTGGGATCCCTCCCATACGAAGAATATTTCTCGTGCGAGGCGGAATTGGCACTTCTGGAGAAGCAGGAGCCCGTCTTGTTTGAGACCTATCGGGAGTTAGTGTGCCACTTGTACATTTGTTCCAGTATGTATGGGAGCAGTAAGGGAGCTTCATGCAGTTTGAAGAGTTGGGGAGATTATTTATTCCCTGACATGAAAAATACTCCTGAAGCGACTCATTGTGGAGTTGCTGATGAAGACATCTTTCGCCGGATGCAAGACCATTCTCAAGGGGATCTAATTCTGGAAGAAGATGACGGCCCCTATGAAAAAGGCGATATTCTTCGGAGTTTCCACCACCAGGCTCGTCAGCCGACGTCCCAGAAGGCACTTCTGGCTGGTTTCTTGACGATCTGGTTGAAGAGATGTGTGGTGCTATCTTCATCGGGCGACGTCATTCATCTGACTGTCTTGTTGCCTGCCGTTCGTCTAGTCCATGGTTGTTCCCTTGGACTCCTTCCAGCCATGGTGTGTTGTATTTATAGAGGCCTTCGCGCATTGACGGAGGCTTTCTGTAGGCCACCAACAACGAAACGGGGAAAGGGGACTATTCTGCTCTATGATGGACCAAACCCCAGAATAGGCCTGCCATATACTTATTTGATGGCGTGGTTTGCCCTTCACTGTCCTTCCATGATCGAAGCCAGAGAAGAACCCCCAGAAGGTGTTCGAATGGCGCTCCTCCGTCGATTCGAGGGATGTTCATGGTTGAGGACTTATGTGGCTGCGGTCCGTAAATTACTGTGCTGCCATGACGTCTATAACCTTTTCTGCTGCTTTCCCTATATTCGGGATGCGGGCTATGGTGAAGAGTTTAAGGATGTGGGAGAAGGACAGACGTCATTGAGCCGGAAAATTTTTGAGTAGCTGGTTAGCATTCGGCCCTCATATTTGTTGTACAGAAGCGGGAACACCTGCTACCTAGAGCCCTATGTTCCAAGTCAGTTTGCCTGTTAGTTTGGGTATGATCAACTGTACGTGGGCAATCCAAACAACAATCTGGCTTTCATGGGGAGCCTCATCGATGGAGCTCGTGCCTGGCGGTTCTTCATTGCTGACTGTACCGAGGCGCGGCTGTGCATGCCGCTAAAAACTCCGAACCTTCTGATGACCCTGGGATTCTGCCAGTGGTATACAACCTCATACTCCACACCCACTGGATTTTCTGTTAATTCTTCTGGTGTGAAGTTAATTTCTCAGCTGCTGAAGCGGAAGATCACTGAGAAGAGCGAGGGTAAAAGGGTTTGCGTCCCAGGCCTCGGGGAGTTCATTTCCGTTGATGACAGTGAAGCTTCGGATGCAGGGAGTCCTCGCTTCGAAGCGAAAACAAGTGCTGAGGCTCCAACAGCTGCTCTGGCGTAGTGGGGACGGCCCCCGTAGAACATGCTGTTATTGAAGAAGTAGAGGAAGAAGATCCCGACGTCCACTTCAAACGAAAATGGGAGGGTGGATCTTGTAGGAAGAGGGTAGTGAAGAAGCCTCGTCGCTACGCTCCTACGGTTGTTGCGGAGGGCGAATTACTTGCAGCGGCTCCTTCTCCTGCCCTATTAGTAACTGAATTGTCGGTTCCTAAACCGACTACTGGTAAAGCCGTTCTGGACCCGGGTAAGATCAGCTTCGTCCTTGTAATATACTTTTTATTTGTTCCGGACAGCTCATTATTTGCTTTATGATTCAGGCACCGAAGCAGTGAAAAGCCCGAGAGCTGAAGCTGTCGGAGAACAAGGAGAGCATTATGATCCCTTATTTACTTATAAGGAGGTCGATGAGGCTGGCTATTTCGCCGTCTCAGAAGTGTCCGGAGATGATGCGGTTGACGTAGGTCCTTCGGGCGCTGGGACTTCGAAAGGAAGTCCCGAAGCTTCTAGCTCCTTTGGGTGCACTACGGAGGGCTCGACAAGCGAAGGAGGGCCGGCCATTCGTGTTGACTCCGCCAAAGATTTTCCAATGGAGCCCGTAGGGACTGATGCAGCCGTCAAGACGATTGAGGCGACACTATCTTTTGGTACTGTTTTGACCTGTTAACTCTTGCTATTTGTTATGCCTTGCCTAAACAAAGTCTTATTGCAGGTGTTCCGCTTCTGGGTGCATCGACTTCAAGAGAGCCTACCTGTCTTCCTGAGGGATCCAGGGTGAAGTAAGCACTTCGACCGCGACGGATGCTGCTGAGTTGGATGCTTTGTATGGTGACCTGCCCTCTTATCAGCTTGAACCAGCCAGAGGAGTTGAAATTGAGGGGACGGTAGTCACGGAACCAATCTCACTTCCGACTATATCGGTGAGTGAGATGCCATTGGTTTCGCCAGCGCCACCTATCTTGCCAGGTGTGGAGCTGAGAGTGATTACCAGTCCTACTTTCTCAACACTAGTGGTTGAGCCCGCTCTCCCGAAAATAGTCACTAGTTCGACCTCGATTGTGGCTAGTGTACTAGTTTCAATGAGGACTCCTCCGAAATCACCTACGACCTCTCATGTTGCTGCAGCTAGTGCTTCTACTAGTCCTTTCACAGTGGTGTCAATAAAGCCAGTGGAATCTTCAGGGCTGCTCGTCTGCCAGGAGTGATTGAGGCGAGAATGAATTTGTGGCTGAGCTAGTCGATAGCTTTTATAAGAGCTTGAAGCGATCCATCGCTTTGATTTTGAAAGACTCGACTACCTTATTCTCTGCTTTGAAGGTGGTCCTCTCCCGAAGCATTGAGAGTATCTGAGACTTTGGAGGGGATGACCAGGCCGCTGCATTGGAATTTCTGGTGGACCAACTTGAGAGGGATGTAGACGAATGGCGCCGTCTTAGCCATTCAGACCTAGAGTCTTCAGTTAATGAGCAGCTTGCTCACCTTGTCGCTCAGATGCATGAAGCTCATTTTGCCGCTCAGGAAGCTGCTAAGGCCATTTCTTCTGACTTGAAATCCTTGAAGACAAGGAAGGTAGAGCTCGGGAACTTCATAGACGCTTCTAGTAGTGCTCTTCTTGACGCTGAAGATAAAATTGAAAAGGCCAAGAAGATGATCAGGAAGGTAAATCTTCTTTTGTCCAAGGCTGAACCAGTGCGTCTTGAAGAGACTGTCCGGCTTGAGCAGCTTAGGGCTCATAATGACAAACTCTTGCGGTAAGAGCTAGCTCAGAGGGCAACCTTGGTTGAGGTTGAAGCTCGCTTGGCTTAGACGGCGAGTTTTAATGAGGCTGAGCTGAGATCGCAGGCGCTTGTCAGGGCTGCTGATGATAGGAAGACAAGGCTGGTCATTCTTGAAGGACGGATCAAATCTTATGAAGCGCCCTCATAGCTTGTAATATATGTGCCTTCAATAACTCATAGGGGCCTGGTCGTTGGTCATTTATGGCATGGATGTTGCACATAGTACTATTGAGAAAGTCCTGTGGGAGTAACTTGGAGAAAGACAACTTAATTCATTTGCTCATGAAAACTACATGAGCTAAATTGGAACACAAACCAAGTTTCAAATCTTAGAATAATCTCTCAGTTCGCAATGCAATTGTTGAAGCTAGAATGTTGACAACACTTATTTTTGGAAGTCGATTGATCAATTGGCTCTGAAATTATAACACTCACTTATGAGGGGAAATAAATCAATTTTGTTTCTCGGAAAAAAAGGAGTGGTCACTGCTATGATTTGCTTACTAACATGGCTCCAAACATCAATATGACCTGTTTGAGCTAAAACTGAACGCTGGACATACATACATTTGATGCTCAGCATCCGCATGTTCTATTCACAGTTCAGGTCAACAGTTTTATTTTTTGTAATTATTGTTTGTTTGCAACTGTAACTAACGTTCCCTGTATTGAGATTCGACTACAAGATATGGCGAGAAACTGTTAGAAGTTTTAGTGATCGACTCCACGTTTTATATGCTGTGCCTGCAAAATATTTCCAAGATATTTTCTGGGAAGGCAAGTAGGAAAGGAGCAAAGACTTCTGCGGACATATAAACAATGTTACAAATAAGAATCTTATAGAAAGAGATTAGAGGAGCAGGTAAAAGAATTATTTTGAAAATATGATTACTAAATTTTTACGATGGTAAGAACAGCGAATTATGGAGAAGAAATTAGAGAAGAAGAGAGGGAGAGATGAATGGGATCTGGTCGCCGGTCAATATGGTGTGATGTTGATATAGAGTTGGGGTTGACTTGTGAGAGTAATTTGGGGGAAGACTGACACAGCCATTGCTTATGAGAATTAGGTGGAGAAATTCAAACGCAAACAAGTTTCAAAGCTTTGAAAATTCTATGAGTGTGAAATGCAATTGTTGAGGCTTGAATGTTGATAGCACTTATTGTTAGAAGCCGACGGGTAACTCCCAAAGTCTCCCTCAATAATAGTGAACCTGCCACTTGGTTTTACTAAGTGTTTCTATTCTCTTGCTAACGGCTCACTAAACATATAATTAGTTGTATGTATTGTATATAATGTTCAATGATAAAAACCAATAAATTCAGATTTCTTCATTTTAAAAAATATTTTAATGGTTTTTTTTATTATGTCTACAAACACAAACACGGCAACTGATTTTAGACCAAAAATCTCTCATTTCAACTCAATCCTTTTTACTATTTAGTTAGGCCTCAATTGCTACAGTTATGTATTAAAAAAAAATAAAAAGTGAATCTTTCTTTTTACCACAGAATAAGGTTATTCATTTTCAAAGTTTACAAAAGTTATCTAATAATGTAATGTTGGTCTAAATTATAGCTTCAAATTGAGACGGCCCCTCCGGATTATATGCGAACTTAAAAAAAAAAGAGGAGTCATTCACAAAAATTTAACTAAAAATTAGGGCTTTAAGATATAAGAAGTTTTTGCTAAAATTCACAATTCTACTAACTCTAATATTTAATTTGCGCACGAATGATCAACAATCTCCAAAATTAATAATTTGCACTGTGGAAGTGTGGAAGAAGACTCAGAGATAAATAGGGTCTGGTCTCTGTTTTTGAAATATATGTGAGTGTAACTTGGAGAAAGACTAACATAAATGATTCAATGCTCATGAAAATTACATGAATCAACTCGAACACAAGCAAAGTTTCAAAGCTTAGAATAATCAAAGGGCAAAATGCAATTGTTGAGGCTAGAATGTTGATAGAAGTTATTGTTGAAAGCTGATTGATAACTCCAACCGTTTACCTTGGAAATAATGAAATTCCTCTAGAAGCCTGTAGTGGACCAGTCAATTGGTTTTACTAAGCCTTTCTTTTCTCTTGCTAATGGCTGTCTGAACATCTAATTAACATAGTACATAGAGTTTATTGAGAAAAACCAATTAATTCAGATTGCTTCATTTTAAAAAAAATTTTTAATGTTTTTTTTTATGTGTAAAAAATATGGTAGGTTGATTTTGGACTTGAAGCCTCTAATTTCAACCCAACCATTTTTACATTAGAATTAGGCCTCAATAGCTAGAGTTATAAATTTTAAAAAAATGAAAAGTGGATCTTTTGTTTTTTTCCCTCAGAAAAAGATTATTTTTTCCAAACTTTACAAAAATTATTTAATAATAAATGTTGTGACAGGTCTCGATATAGTTGGTCTAAATCATAGCTTCAACTTGAGATGGCAAGCAAAAAGTTGAAATGTTCCCTCCTAGTTATATGCGAACTTTTAGAAAATAGGAACAATATATGGAAGTTTAACTAAAAATATGGCTTTAACACAAAAGATTTTTTTTGTTAAAATTTACGATTCGACTAACTCTAATAATTTAATTTGCAACTCCAAAAATAATCAACATTCCCCAGAATTATTAATTTTTAAACAAGTACACCTTCACAGTTAATAGTTTGGATCACTATAGATAGCCCACGTATCAGAAAAGAGCTGGGGCATGAGAAATTTCCTGCTCTACTTATGTTCTGTTCTTTTCTTGAAGAAATGAGAAGGGTAACATGATCTAGACCACAACATCAATATGGCCTGCATTGACGCATATAAGGATGCCCAGCATCCACATGATATTATTCTACTTACAAAGAGCATTTGGAATGCAAAGCCACTTCTTTCTCCTTGGGGACGCCAATTATAGCTGTGCAGAAGGCTCAAATCCATTACATTCTCTATGCAGAAGGCTGCACCATTTTCCCCGAGTCTTTGCCTTTCATAGTCTTCCTTCCCTCGGGAAAAAAACTTTTAATTGTTAAGAGCTTTTCAAATTCATAATGTTTGGATGGATCAGAGCGATAAGAACTCATCGACTTGCACCCGTAACTAGGGGTGGAAACGAACTGAATCAAAGCGAATACTTGAATATTTGAATTCGTATTCGGTCATTTCTCCTCTATTTGAATTTGGATTCGACTTCGAATTGAATAATTTTTCCGATTTGAGTTCTATTAGGACCGAATATTCGATGTTGGCTTACTAATCGTGAACATTCGATCTAATCCATGTGTTGTGTTTTCTTTGAAAAAAATCACAAATATGTGTATACGATTCGGTTTTTGATTCACTATTCAATTCGATATCTATTCAAGAGAAATGAGAGGAGTTGGCTAGGATTTTTTATTTTCACTTTCATTATTTTATATTTTGCATGAGAGTTCTCTAAAATGTAACAATTACAAAAGAATGAAGAGGAAATCATGTAAAATATAATTATATGCATATATGTAATAATTGTTGGCCCAAAGGCCCATCGCTCTAGTTTTGATGATGATCAACTCATGTAGTTATAGTACTAATGATCTTGTGTTTAATTAGTGACAGATTCATGATCAAGATCTTAGTAGGTACATAGCTTCAATAAAGGATTTAAAGTCAAGTTTTGGAGGTAGCACGGTGTTTGACCAAGTCAAGAAGGCTTCAAGTGAAGACTTCAAGAAGATGAAGACTTGTGTCTAGGTTTGTTTTTAGAAGATTTTGTTTTAGATAAAATGTAAAGGATAGAATAGTTGGTGGATTGCTCAAGTACATATACACACACACTCTTGATAGTTTTGTTTTTACAAAAGAATTTTTTACTTTTGAAAAATTACCATTTGGTTTTTGATCTTCAAGTTTACATGTTTTATCCAAAATCATGTTTAGTGCATAATGTCAAAAACATAGATATTTCACCATGTTTGTGTAGTGGATCATATCCATACACCTTATGCTTTAAAAGAAGTGTAAATATCTTGTTTTTGTATTTGGTGAAGTTTTTGGAAAAACAAGTTTTGGAAAAATACCTTTTAGTTTTAAAGTCAATTTTTTCAAGTTACAAAAAATAGTCCAAATCATTTGTAACATGCCTTGATTTTGTGCAAGCATGTTTGTTTATCAAAGTATATTGGTAAAACTATTTTTGTAGATTTTTCAGTAATTTGTGGGATTTTATTTAAACCAAAAAGACCAACTTTTAAATCCTAAAAATTCTGTTCTGGCAGAAGCCGATCGTCCGGGCGGTCGACCGACGTGCACAGACGTGCACGGTTTGACCTGGCAGGAGGCCGATCGACCGAGCCGGTCGACCGTCCACAGAGCTCTGCTCTCTGGAAAGGCCCTGGTCGACCGGGCGGTCAACCGGACAGAGAGCTGTGCTCTCTGTATCCTGATCGGTCGACCGGGCCGGTCGACCGATGGCACAACGGTCTGAAATATGACCGTTGGCCGGTCGACCGGGCGGTCGACCGACAGGTCTGACAGACCCCAACGGCTAGTTTTTCCCAGCCTATAAATTTGGGGGTTTGGTCATTGTTTTCATCAAGATTTCAAGAAGAGTTTTGGGCCAGTTTTTCTTATTCATTTCAGTGGTTTTAGCCACAAGTTTTAGAGCCAATATTTCCAATCAAAAGGAGAGTTTATCAAGAGTGTTAAAAGTGATTCTTTGAGTTTTTCACCACCATTCTCATCCTTATTTTTCTCACAAACACTTGAGCAACCCATTGAGCTATTCATTCTATAGGAGTGTTTTTGTGAGAGTGTTTATTGGTGATCAAAGTGTTTAGATCACCAAGAGATCTTTGTTGTACTTTGAGGAGGCGGACAAGTGTGTTTGCGTTGTTTAGAGTTCGTGTGTGAACTCTTGGTTTGAGGTGCGGCCTCGGCGAGCTTGTGGGGCTTGCGGTATGTACGGGCTAGAGAGTCCAAGGAGTTCTAGTGTGAACTCGGCTTGTAGGTGTTGCGGCACCGAGGAGTGATCCGGTGGGATCGATTATAGTGGAAATCCTTCGTGTGTCGAAGGCGGGGATGTAGAGCAAGTGTGCTCGAACCTCGAAACAAATCCCTTGTGTTCGCGATTGCTCTCTCTCTTTTTGTCTCTTGTTTATATCTTGCATACTCTTATTGTGCTTATCTTTATATGCTTGATATACTTGTGTGCTCATATTGATATACTTGCTTGGGATTGTTTGCTAACTCTTGTATTCAACCAAGAGAGCCAACGCGGCACCTCAACCCATATCAAGGGGAATCTTGAGGAGTTAGTCCAGAGCCCTTCACGGGGAATTCGGGTACACTCTTGTGTTATACGTGGTGTTTAGTGTAATAAGTTTTATTTGGTCATAATAGTTTTTAATTCCGCATTTAGTGACCATTAGATTAGCCATCACCTATTCACCCCCTCTAAGTGATTTACAATTGGTATCAGAGCTTGGTACTCTGATTTGGGTCTAACAACCTAGAGTTAAAGATCCTCATTTTAGGCTAATCACAATATTTTGTACACACACTATGGACTTCATGTCACCACCCACTTTTGACATACTTAACATCCAAATTTGGAAGGTTAAGATGTCCTTGTACCTCAAAGCCTTAGGCATTCATGTTTATCTTGCCACAACTAATGATGCATATTATTTGAATGGTAAGAATTTTGAGGCTAATGCAAAAGCCCTACATGCTTTAAGATCTACCCTAAATGATGAGTATTTATCTAGGGTTTCTAATGTTGATTCGGCTTTTGTAGCTTGGAACATCATCACCTCTCTTGGCGAAAAGGATCTATATTATGCCGGAGCGATTCGGACGTTAGAAGCGACACCTCCAACGCGTGCTACATGGTCCAAGGGGATAACCCCCTTGAGGTAAACACCAAATCCGAGTTAGATGATGAAGACATGTCATATGATGAGCTTGCTTGTTTTTGTCAAAAACTCCTTGAAAAATATGACATGATTAAGAAAGATAATAAAAATTTGAAAAGAAATTTGATTGCATGCTTAAAGAAAATGATTCATTTAAAAATAAGGTTGCATGTATTGAAAAGGAAAATGAGAATTTAAAAAATGAAAATATTTCCTTGATGTCTAAATTGAGTACTTTATGTGAAGGAAATAATACTTTGAAAAGTTAAATTGATTTGGTGAAAAAACAAAAAGAAGTTGCTTTTCAAGAAATCAACTCTTTAAAAAGAAAATTTGTTGAAAAAGAAAAAGAAAATGTTTTTCAAAAGAAAAAGAAAAATGATTCTATATCTCATCATGCTTTACATGCCCATATTGATCAAAATGAGATAAATGTTTTGAAAAATAAAATTGATTGTTTGAGCTCTACCTTGAGCTCTTGTGCATTTAATCACACTAGATTGGAGTCCTTATTTTCAAAGAAACAAGCTCCACATATTCATGCACATCATCATCATGCATATGCACACTTTGCACGTCATGACCACACACACTCATATGCATCCTAAGGTGTACAAGTGTACACATTGTGGCCGAAAAGGCCATTTAGCAAGATTTTGTTATGATAAGATAAATGTTTTAAATTTTGCTAAGAAAAATATTTGGGTGCCTTATAAGACTAACCCCAAATGACCCAAAAGTAAATGGGTACCAAAACCCCCACCGTGTGTTTTCGATGTAGGTGAGGGCTCTCACAAAACGTGAGAGGGATGGTGCCTTGGTGGTGAGTGCATGTGGACATGATGGACATATTTTGGATGCACCACTATCAAGGAAGTTTGGTGGGACAACCACCATGTTTGGAGATTTGGAACATAGTTCCCTAGTTGGTACCTATTTCTAAACTCTTAATTTATGTACATGCTTTTATTTCATGATATCATATTGCATGTTCATGTTTTTATGTATTTTGTGCTTCATGTGGTAAATACTAGTTTAAATGTAGTTTTTATCAAAACTTGTATTTATACATGTACAAATAGTGAGAACAAATTGATTTATATATGTTTGCACTTCATGCTCATTTGTACCCACTTTATGCACATGTATATGCTAGTTTTGATGATTCTCTCATTTACACTTGTCTTACCTATTTTTATGTTTTTGCTTCATGTATATTTTTTTCGAATTCAAATCTAATAAATATACATGTATACCCGTGAGTCTCTTACCTTCATGTAAATACTTTTAATAGACTCTTTTATGTTTGGGATATGTATGTGTATTGTTAGGATTAGATAATTCATACATATACCTAGAAGTTTGTTTCTAAAATGAAAAATGAATTTTCATGTTTTGTTTAATAAAATGATATTCTTGTTTCATTTGAGCTTCATTGCCTATTTTCATGAAAAAGCTAATTACATGATTTTTGAACACTCACACTTTACTTTGTTTGTTACTTTGTTTGTTCATGACCTTGTTTCATGATTAGTTTTGAGCTTTATGGACCATGAGTGCTTAAATTTTTGTGTATTTAGTAGTATTCATGAAATATATATGATTTAATTTTATGTTTTTGAAGGATCTTTAACTAGTTTTCAAAAATTAATCTAACTAGTTATTTATTCTTCATTTGGTAGTGTTTTCACTAAAAATATTTTCAAATACCTATTTTTGAAAACCCCTACCAGCCCCCGATGGCGGATGGCTGGGCGAGTATGCCTTGTAAGCTTAAATGAAAATCTTTTACCTTGAGCATATAAAGGGATGGTAGGTTATGAGTTATATACATGATTTACATTGTTATTTTACAATTAGTATATTACTCATATTTTGTTTTATATATATGTATGCTTCATAATTTTCATAATATCAATGTCTATTGGTATTCTCCTTTCATACATATATATGAGTTTCATGTGCTTGCTTTACAATTGATTTACACATTTTTAAAGCACAAAGTTTATGCTAAGCTTAATTTAAAATTTTATTTTTCAATTGGTATCTCAATTGACATTTTAGTAAGCTTATGCATTGTTTTCCAATTGATATCAATATGTTTATCTATTTGAAAAAGTCAAAATTTGTAATGTTTACTTACAATTGGTATTTAAAATTTGATTTAAAATTAGTATCTTAAAATTGGTATCTTAAAATTGGTTTCTCAAAATTTGTTTTATTGAGGAAAAAAATTCAAAATTTTGAAAATCAAAAATGTTTTTATGTGTATTGCCTATATGCAAGGAGAGCTTAACATCTCTTCCACATATAGATTCATATTGAGTGTATCTTGTATTGAGGAGCTTGACAAACTCTTCTTTATGTGATACACGTGTGTAGGGGGAGCTTCACATCTCCTCTTATGCATTACATATTATGCATTATGTGAATAGGCTTGTCATCCCTCTTTCATGTAATGTATATGTGTAGGGAAGTTACTTTACCGTCTTCCTCTTCATGAATGTATATCGCATATAACTCTTTATTGTTTTATTTGATTTTTACCCCTTATTGATCTCTTTGTTTATGACAAAAAGGGGAAGAAAAATTTTGTTTTACTTTGAACCCTTTGTTGATGATTGACAAAAAGGGGGAGAAGTATTGATGATTTCAATTTGTTTTGATATATGCATGTTTTCCTTCCTTTATTCATATAGGGGAGAAGTATTTATGTTTATGCATATATGTTTTGTTTTGCAAATAGGATAAAAAGATTTTGATTTGGTTTATGGTTGCTAGCATGTTTATCTCCTTACATTTGCATACATGTTTAATGTGCTTCATTTACATATCTTATTATTTTGTGTTATGCATGAGTTAAGGGGAGCTTCTTTGAAGCTTTACTTTAATCCATGCATATATAACTTCATGATTTTTTGTCATCATCAAAAATGGGGAGATTGTTGGCCCAAAGGCCCATCGCTCTAGTTTTGATGATGATCAACTCATGTAGCTATAGTACTAATGATCTTGTGTTTAATTAGTAACAGATTCATGATCAAGATCTTAGTAGGTGCATAGCTTCAACAAAGGATTTAAAGTCAAGTTTGGAGCTAGCACGGTGTTTGGACCAAGTCAAGAAGGCTTCAAGTGAAGATTTCAAGAAGATGAAGACTTGTGTCTAGGTTTGTTTTTAGAAGATTTTGTTTTAGATAAAATGTAAAGGATAGAATAGTTGGTGGATTGCTCAAGTACATATACACACACACTCTTGATAGTTTTGTTTTTACAAAAGAATTTTTACTTTTGAAAAATTACCGTTTGGTTTTTGATCTTCAAGTTTACATGTTTTATCCAAAATCATGTTTAGTGCATAATGTCAAAAACATAGATATTTCACCATGTTTGTGTAGTGGATCATATCCATACACCTTATGCTTTAAAAGAAGTTTAAATATCTTGTTTTTGTATTTGGTGAAGTTTTTAGAAAAATAAGTTTTGGAAAAATACCATTTAGTTTTAAAGCCAATTTTTTCAAGTTACAAAAATAGTCCAAATCATTTGTAACATGTCTTGATTTTGTGCAAGCATGTTTGTTTATCAAAGTATATTGGTAAAACTATTTTTGTAGATTTTTCAGTAATTTGTGAGATTTTAATTAAACCAAAAAGACCAACTTTTAAATCCCAAAAATTCTGTTCTGACAGAAGCCGGTCGACCGACGTGCACAGACGTGCACGGTTTGACCTGGCAGGAGGCGGTCGACCGAGCCGGTCGACCGTCCACAGAGCTCTGCTCTCTGGAAAGGCCCCGGTCGACCGGGCGATCGACCGGACAGATAGTTGTGCTCTCTGTATCCTGATCGGTCGACCTGGCCCGTCGACCGATGGCACAACGGTCTGAAATATGACCGTTGGCCGGTCGACCGGGCGGTCGACCGACAGGTCTGACAGACCCCAACGGCTAATTTTTCCCAGCCTATAAATTTGGGGGTTTGGTCATTATTTTCATCAAGATTTCAAGAAGAGTTTTGGGCCAGTTTTTCTTATTCATTTCAGTGGTTTTAGCCACAAGTTTTAGAGCCAATATTTCCAATCAAAAGGAGAGTTTATCAAGAGTGTGAAAAGTGATTCTTTGAGTTTTTCACCACCATTCTCATCCTTGTTTTTCTCACAAACACTTGAGCAACCCATTGAGCTATTCATCTATAGGAGTATTTTTGTGAGAGTGTTTATTTGTGATCAAAGTGTTTAGATCACCAAGAGATCTTTGTTGTACTTTGAGGAGGCGGACAAGTGTGTTCGCGTTGTTTAGAGTTCGTGTGTGAACTCTTGGTTTGAGGTGCGGCCTCGGCGAGCTTGTGGGGCTTGCGGTGTGTACGGGCTAGAGAGTCCAAGGAGTTCTAGTGTGAACTCGGCTTGTAGGTGTTGCGGCACCGAGGAGTGATCCGGTGGGATCGATTATAGTAAAAATCCTTCGTGTGTCGAAGGCGGGGATGTAGAGCAAGTGTGCTCGAACCTCGAAACAAATCCCTTGTGTTTGCGATTGCTCTCTCTCTTTGTCTCTTGTTTATATCTTGCATACTCTTATTGTGCTTATCTTTATATGCTTGATATACTTGTGTGCTCATATTGATATACTTGCTTGGGATTGTTTACTAACACTTGTATTCAACCAAGAGAGCCAACGCGGCACCTCAACCCATATCAAGGGGAATCTTGAGGAGTTAGTCCAGAGCCCTTCACGGGGAATTCGGCTACACTCTTGTGTTATACGTGGTGTTTAGTATAATAAGTTTTATTTGGTCATAATAGTTTTTAATTCCGCATTTAGTGACCATTAGATTAGCCATCACCTATTCACCCCCCCAGGTGATTTACAATAATATATTTTTATAAGGGGTTAAAATGCATATATATTAATCAAATAGCTTATTGAATTATCGAATCAAATGCTAGAATGTTCAGATTTTGATACTTTTAAATTACTTTTAAATTATGAATAGTAAAAATATTTGTTTACATTTAAATGATCACACAAAATCAAATCTGATCGAATAACTAGACAAACACTTAACGAACTATTTTTTAATTATTCAGTTTGTTTCCACGCCTACCCGCAACTTGCAATGACTAGGACGGAAGTATAAGTATGTAAATAGGATGGAAAATGTCTCGGATAGACAGAAAGTGACGAGAGAGGAAGACTTGGAAAGAAGACTTGAAAAAAGATGAAGTTATAATTTCACACGCAGAGTGTTCCTGTGAGCTCGTAACATCAAACCATTCAAATGTGGGGGACTATGCATAAGGGGCAAGAGCTCAGAACCTTACGTGTGTTGTGGATCAGAAGCAAAGAGACAAAGAGAGGAAGACTTGAAAAAAGATGAAGTTATAATTTCATAAGAGACAAAGAGAGGAAGTCTTGGAGAGATGATGTAACCCTCAGTTCCCAATATATGTGTGTTAATACTAGTATCCGATACTGATTTCATCATCTTGGTATCCGAATTGAGGCCATTTCAGTTCGAGATATTATTTTTCAATATTTTGAATTTTTCTGAATTTTCTGAGAAATTTGGAAATTATTAGAGAAGAATCTCAATTCGGGGTGGAAATTAAAATAAAAATAAAATAAAAATATAAACAGAAAAAATGGTCCTTTTTGAGTTAGCACTGATTTGAAACTCTGACCCATCTTCTGATTGCTCTGTTCTCAACTACATGGCCACTGCGGCGTGCCACACTTATTTAAATGTTTTTAAGATTATCCTTTTATTCTTGTGAAATTAAAAAACCAAACCAATTTAATTTGATGTAATGTTCTCAGATTGGAACCAATCCCCCTCTTTACCCCACATCCCCGCGCCTACACCAATTGGCCACACCGGCGAGGTAATCTTGAAGCACACATTTTATATTTAAGCATTTGATGTATCACCCTTTTCCCCTTCATTTTCACCGCGTTTCACCTTCTCCCCCACGCTGCACCCATTTCTTCCGATTCGGTTCATGTGTGAGCCACACAGACATACAATAAGAGGGCCAATCACACATTGACAAGCGAATTGGACCTCTTATAATCTCTTATAATATGTGTGTGAGGTCCACACATAACATATTATGAGAGGATCAATACACGTGTCAATGCGTGATTGGTCCTCTTATTGTATGTGTGTGTGACTCACACACATGAAACAAACCCGATTTCTTCCCCAACGTCTCCATCAGTTCCCACTCTCTCGCTCACGTCCCTCTCTCCCCTTCTATCTCTGTCTCTCTCTAATATTATTCTCTCACTCACTCACTCTCTCTATCTCTCTCTCTCTCCCCCCCATAACGCACAACCCAGAGCCAACCTATTGCTAGGGTTACTGAGAGAGAAATGTACATCAGCCGCCAGCTGAGAGACTCTCTCAGCTGTCACTTCAATATGATCGCAAACTTACTACAACATGGTCGCAGTCCTAAAAAAATCATATATTTTCAGTGTATTTAAGACTGCAACCATGGTAGCAGTTCTTAGAAAAAGACTGCGACCTTGGTCGCTGTCCTGAGAAAAAAATGCGAGAAGGAGGAGGAGAGAGAGATTTAGGGAGGAGAGGGGGCGGGAGGAGGGGGAAAGAGTTTCAGGGAGGAGAAAGAAGAGGCTTTTTTTTTCTTTCTTTTCTTTAATAAAAAAAAGTGAAGGCATAACGAGTAGTTTGCTTATATTCCATCTAAAAACTAACAGTAAGGTGAGTTTTATTAATCAAAAGTTTTGAGTGGTATATAGACAATTTCATTGATTTGGAGGGTAAATTCCTAAATATAGAAGATTTGGGGGGTGGGTGGGTGTGTTTGTGTGTGTAACCCTTTTTCATATACTGTGTCCTATCATTTTGCATGAGATGCATTGAACAGATGTGATAATTGTTAACTTTAAGGTAATGGCCTTAACAGAGCTCAATGGAGTAAAAGGATTATCCAAACTCAAATGTTTGGAACAAGGTCTTTGTTTTAAGTCTTTGTTATTGTTATTTTAGTAAATATCCCAACTTCATGTCATATTTGTAGGAACAGAGAGGAAGTCGACGAGGTCAGCAACGGCAGTAGCAGTGGCACGGTCGACCGAGCCGGTCGACTGTTGGGAAGCAGCAGCAGTAGCAGCAGTAGCACGGTCGACCGGCCCGGTCGACCGTTGTGCACAACGTGCACAAGGTTGTAGCGGTCGACCCCCGGTCGACCGACTAAAAGTGCCTAACTCTCGGTTAGGCACGGTCGACCGGCACGGTCGACCGGTGCCTATGGTCGGTCGACCGACAGTCGGGTCGGGCTATTTCGGGAAAGTTGTTGAATTGAAAATCTGCTCAAGTAGGGAATTTTTTCTTAGGGTTTTCCTGGGGTATATGAGAGAGGCAGAGCTCTCTTCATTAGTAAGGCTTGTAATGCTGTAATACTTGTATTGATTCACAAATCAATAGAAAATCTCTCTTCCTTGCCCCGAGGACGTAGGCGAAATTGGCCGAACCTCGTTAATCTAATTTTGTGTTCTTCTCATTGATTGTTTGTTATTTGCTGTTGGTGTACTGTTATTTTGCATCTGGGATCTAGGGCTTCCTCTGCGTGGTTGTTGTTCGACGCACAACAAGTGGAATCAGAGCATCCCAGGTTCGTCGTGGGATTATCTAGAGATTCGAAGGGCATCGGTTGCTGATTTGGTGGAGATCATGTGTCGATCTCAGATCAGCGTTGTGTCTGTTTGTGGGATCGTGTGTCGATCTCAGAACAATGCGTGAAGTGCTCAATGAATCATTAGAGGAGTAGATCTGGTCAGAAACTCATTTAGGGTTTCGTGAGAAGGTAAAGATCTGATCTTTATCAAAGTTGTTTATCTATCTCCGTTTGGTTTTTTTTTCGCATTACATAGAGGATCCAGTTAGAAAGATGGCAGAAGAAAGTACATCAGTGAGGACCATGAATCCTCATCCGAGGATTGACGTGGTGAAGTCTAATGGCACTAATAATTTTGGCATGTGGAGGTACGAGGTGATGGATGCCCTGAATGCATCTAACCTCGAGGATACTCTACGTCTGGAGAAGAAGCGAAGCACAACCACTGAAGAAGAGTGAGAGAAGATGAACCGATCTGCGTGTGGCTTGATCAGATCGTGTCTAACACAAGACATCAAATATCTTGTGTTACACGAGACATCTGCGAGGCAGTTGTGGGAGATCCTTGAAAGAAAATATCTGACCAAGAGTACTGAATCAGGATTACAACTGAAAAGCAAGCTTTACGGGTTTCAGATGAAGAAGGGATGCTCCGTGAATGAACATCTGAATCGCTACACGAAGCTTCTTATGGATTTGTTCAATGTGGATGTCAAGATAGATGAAGAAGACAAAGCAGTAATCCTCTTGAACTCTCTTCCTGCAGAAGAGTATGAGACGTTTACCTTAACCTTCATAAATGGGAGACAGTCCCTTGACTATCATGAAGTGTCGTCTGCTTTGGCTAATTATGAGACGAGGAGAAAGGAAAGACAGCCTTCTCAGGCAAGCTCATCGGCAGAGGCGCTAGCAGTAAGAGGCAGGGGTTCATATAGGAAGGGCAAAAATGATAGAGGGAGATCGAAGTTCAGGCCGGGTTATCGAGATCTAAAGAAAAACTAGTGTGCCTTCTGCAGAGAATTAGGGCACTGAAAAGTTGACTGTCTAAAGGCTAAAGGGAAGAAGAAGAAGTCTAAGACTGAGGCAAATCTTGTAAAGGTGGTCAGTACTCAGAGCAGTACTTCATAGGCAGGTGGATCAGACTCGGACTCGTCGGTTTTCTCATTCTCTGTCACTATTCCCATCGTTGGCTACTCAGGAGATAATGATTGGATTTTGGATACTGGTGCTACATACCATGTGTGCCTTAATCGGGATTGGTTTTCTAGTTTTGAGAAGCTGGAGGGATGTTCAGTCATTATGGGCGATGATCATCCATGTATCATGGAGGGTGTAGAAACAATCCAAATCAAGATGTTTGATGGGATGGTAAGGGAACTGAAGGAAGTGAGGTATGTAACTCAACTGAAGAGAAACCTAACCTCTGTTGGAGCTTTGGAGGACTTGGGCCTTGTGGTGTCAATTAAGGAAGGAGTCCTTAAGATGACCAAAGGCTCGATGGTGGTATTGAAGGCCGTTCGCAGGAACAATCTTTACTACTTGAATGGTAATACTGTTACAGGACAAGTGACGGCTTCTACTAATTCAGATGAAGACTCAACCAGGCTGTGGCATATGAGACTGGGACACGCAGGAGAAAAGTCTTTGCAAACTCTTGCAAGACAAGGAGTACTGTAAGGTGCTGGAACCTGCAAGTTGGAATTTTGTGAACACTGTATCATCGGAAAGAAGACCAAAGTGAAGTTCGGCACAGCAACACACTGCACCAAGGGGATTCTGGACTATGTTCACACTGACGTTTGGGGACCTACCAAGACTGCATCAATTGGAGGTAACCATTACTTTGTGTCATTTATTGATGATTATTCTAGGCGTTGTAGGGTATATACCATGAGACACAAAGGGGAAGTCCTACAATATTTGTGAAGTGGAAGAAGAACTTAGAGAGAAGCACGGGAAGGAAAATCAAGGTCCTCCGTTCAGATAATGGGGGAGAATATAAATCTAATCCTTTCCTTTAGTTATGTCTTGATGAGGGCATAGAGAGACACTTAACAGTGAGGGAGACACCGCAACAGAACGGGGTAGCAGAAAGGATGAACGAGACTTTGCTAGAGAAGGTCCATTGTATGTTGTCCAATGCCGGTTTATCGAAGAATTTCTGGGCTGAGGCTTTAGCATATTCATGCTATCTTGTGAATAGGTTGCCTTCGTCTGCGATAGGGGGAAAACTCCTCTCGAGGTTTGGTCGGGAAAAACAGCTGCTGATTATGATTTGCTAAGGGTGTTTGGTTGTCCAGCCTACTATCATATCAAGGATGATAAGTTAGACCCAAGAACAAAGAAGGGCGTGTTCGTCGGTTTCAAGAAGGGAATCAAAGGGTTCAAGATCTAGGATCCAACGGACAGGAAGTTTCTTCTCAGCGGATGTCACATTTGATGAGGCTTCTATGTTGAAGCCTAAGGTCTCTCAGCAGGTGGAGACTAGCAAGACCAAAGATGTATCGTAGCAGGTGGAGAATGATGCTAATTCACTTTCTCCAGAAAGTTCAGCATCGGTGAGGATCATACCTAGGGTGACACAGGGTAATGATCAAGTAGATGAGGAAGATGCTGATGATGAAGAAGGTCAAGAACAGGTCATGGGTAATGTTCCTGACTCTACTGCAGTTGGAAGACTAAGGAGAAACACTAGAAGACCAGGTTGGCTCACTACAGATATGATCGTGACTTATGCACTTCCGGTCGTTGAGGAGGCTATTCCGTCCACCTTTAGAGAAGCTGAAATCAGTTCAGAGTCGAAGATGTGGAGAGCAGCCATGGAAGAAGAGATAAAATCTTTTTACAAGAACGACACTTGGGAACTCACAAAGTTGCCCAAAGGAAAGAAGACAATAGGCTGTAAGTGGGTGTATGCAAAGAAGCAGGGATCTCTCAAAGAAGATTCGGTGCGCTACAAGGCCAGATTGGTAGCAAAAGGTTATGCTCAAAGGGAAGGAATTGACTACAATGAGGTATTTTCTCCTGTTGTAAAGCATTCGTCAATTCGCATCTTATTGGCTTTGGTGGCACAGTATGAGTTGGACCTTGATCAACTCGATGTAAAAACCGCCTTTCTCCATGGCGATCTAGATGAAGATATCTACATGTCTCAGCCAACAGGGTTCAAGACTGCAGGGAAAGAAGATATGATATGCAAGCTGAAGAAGTCGCTGTATGGGTTGAAATAGTCTCCTAGACAGTGGTACAAGCGGTTCGACAGCTTCATCAGAGAAAAGAAGTACACAGTAGCCACTATGACCCATGTGTGTATTGCAACAAGCTACCGACAGGGGAGTATATCTATTTACTACTGTATGTAGATGATATGCTTATTGCTTCAAGGTCTAGATCTGCAATTGATGCACTGAAGAGGGACTTATCTTCTGAGTTTGAGATGAAGGATTTGGTGAAGTAAAGAAGGTGCTAGACATGGAAATTACTCGAGACGAAGGGTTGGCACAGTGAGCTTAACACAGAAGGGGTATTTGTAAAAGGTACTTCAGAGATTCAACATCGGTAAGGATGCGAAGTCTGTAAGTATACCACTGGCTCCTCATTTCAAGTTATCTGCTATAATGTCTCCAAAGAATATTGAAGAACGTGAGTATATGACTTACGTCTCATATGCTAGCGTAGTTGGTAGTCTTATGTATGCTATGGTGTGTACAAGAGCAGATCTGTTACAAGCTATCACTATGGTCAGTAGGTACATGCATGATCCGGGACAGGGTCATTGGGAGGCAGTGAAGTGGATTCTGTGGTACATCAAAGGTACCATTGATGTTGGTCTGGTATTTGAGAAGGACTCCACAGGGAAGTAAGATTGTATCAGATATGTTGATTCCGACTATACTGGTGACCTTGACAAGCGCCGGTCTACAACGGGGTGTGTCTTTACATTCTCTCAAGTATCGGTGAGTTGGCGTTCTATTCTACAGTCTACCGTCGCATTGTCTACTACAGAGGCCGAGTATATGGCCATGACGGAGGCTATAAAGGAGGCAATTTGGCTTCAAGGCTTGCTTGATGACTTGGGGGTGGATCAGGATCTCCTGAAGATCAACTGTGACAGTATGAGTGCTATTTATTTAGCCAAGAACCAGGTATATCATGTACGGACGAAGCACATCGACGTCAGGTTCTATTTTGTTCGGGAGATTCTAGATGAGGGTGATATTGAGCTGCTGAAGATTCACACATCAGAGAATCTCGCCGATATGCTTACCAAGGTGGTGTCAGGAGTCAAGTTTGTACATTGTAAAACTTTGCTCCATGTCCTTCATGTAGCATGAGCTTGTTGAAGCTCCTTTGGATGAACTACGGATGGCTTGATCCCTTGGGCAGGGTACGTAGGCAACCACACTGGTGCAGCCACTTTCGAGTCGACGGTTCGTATGTTTCAGTTCAGCACAGATTTGGAGAAATCTTCACCGAGGTGGAGAATTGTAGGAAGAGAGAGGAAGTCGAAGAAGTCGACGAGGTTCAGCAACAGCAGCAGCAGGGAAGCAACAACAGCAGCAGCAGTGGCAGGGTCGACCGAGCCGGTCGACCGTTGGGAAGCAGCAGCAGTAGTAGCAGCAGTAGCACGGTCGACCGGCCTGGTCGACCGTTGTGCACAACGTGCACAAGGTTGTAACGGTCGACCGCCCGGTCGACCGACTGAAAGTGCCTAACTCTCGGTTAGGAACGGTCGACCGGCACGGTCGACCGGTGCCTATGGTCGATCGACCGACAGTCGGGTTGGGCTATTTCGGGAAAGTTACTGAATTAGAAATCTGCTCAAGTTGGGAATTTTTTCTTAGGGTTTTCCTGGGGTATATGAGAGAGGCAGAGCTCTCTTCATTAGTAAGGCTTGTAATACTATAATACTTGTATTGATTCACAAATCAATAGAAAATCTCTCTTCCTTGCCCCGAGGACGTAGGCGAAATTGGCCGAACCACATTAAATCTGGTTTTGTGTTCTTCTCATTGATTGTTTGTTATTTATTGTTGGTGGTACTGTTATTTTGCATCTGAGATCTACGGTTTCCTCTGCGTGGTTGTTGTTCGGCGCACAACAATATTGTCATAGCTGCGTACTGTTGGGATTTAAGGTCGAACAAATAGTCCCACATCGGCTAGACGTGGGGATGGTCTTGGGTTTATAAGGATTTGGGCAACTCCACCTAAAAGGCTAGTCTTTGGGATGGAGCCCCGGGTCCTTCAATTGGTATCAGAGCCATGCCCCGAACTTAGTCGTGTGTGTGGTGATGTTCGACAATGTATAGATCCCCCCAATGGCGCAAAAGACGCAATGGGGCTTCCCACCCACTGGCGCAAAAGGCGCAATAGGCCCTGTGAAGCTGTTTGGCTCTCGAGAAATTTGGCAGTGGTCCTCGTAGAGGAGTGACCAGGACTGCAGGTACTTCACATAAGGCGTGCTCCCTGTCCCACGCAGTGAAGAGTTGGATCTCGATGGAGCATTTGATCTTCATGTACGAAGATAGTTGCCGTACGAAGATAGTTGAGCTTGCAGGGAGACTCTTTGTTCGAGGGGGGATTATTGGGATTTAAGGTCGAACAAATAGTCCCACATCGGCTAGACGTGGGGATGGTCTTGGGTTTATAAGGATTTGGGCAACTCCACCTAAAAGGCTAGTCTTTTGGGATGGAGCCCCGGGTCCTTCACGTACCCATTTCATATCCGTGTGTTTTTGCAGATTAGAACCTGTCATTATCGAGCTTGAGCGACAACGTGCACCAGTTGTAGTCATTTCTCATCAGGTCATATGTTTTCTCTCTTCTATTTATGCTTCTAATTGCGATTTTGATTGAAATATTTCACTAATTAAAATTTCAATTTGGTGCAAGCTGTGTTAAGAGCGCTATATGCATATTTTGCAGACAGGCCATTGAAAGAAGTCCCACATATTGAGGTAAATGAGAAAAAACTCATATCTTTTTGCTATCTCTGCTTCCAAGAAAGTGATGGAAAGGAAAGAGCATGCGGCATGCGCCTTCCATTTTTTTGGTTGCTAAAGAAAGTAGAGGCTGAAAAACAGAAAAATAAAAATGAGAGCAATGTCCGGAATATAGTGAGAAAAATGAAAGAAGAGAATCTCTCCTTGGTGGTTACATGAATGGATGATCATGAGTTGTTTTGCCCCCACTTACCCATATGTCCGTTCATACCAAGTTTAAGCTATTATTCATTATGCTTTATGTAGGTACCTCTTCATACCGTAATTGAGATTCAGATGGGGGTGACTGGTGTGCAAGAGAAAAGATACAAGCTCATGGATTGAGCTCTTGGAGAGACGTAGAAAGCTAGCAAAGACATATTGCTTCCTTTCCTTAGATCTCTAAAATGAGACTGACGGCACCATTGCATGTTCCTAATTTAATACTGTGTATCATCTGTAGTTGGTGAGATGTAACCTCAAGGGAAATCATCTTTACCACTTGTATCCACATTTGACTGATACAAATGTCATTCGTTCTTGGTGCCAGAGTAATTTGTTACCTTTGCAAATTTCAGTTTCTTATGTGTATTCAGAAGCTTCTACAATTTATGCAATTACCATTCATTAAAGATGAAAAGGGAAGGAACAGCTTGTACATAGTATCGTATAATAAAGCACAATTTTGATTTTCTCATACAAAATAAATTTATAGTTTATTTTATTTTTAAATATCATTAACTGGTTTATATTCATGAAGATCGTTGTTACTGTTTGTTATTCTATCTGACATATATTTTTGAAATGTGAAGACAGTTTACGAGAGAAATGTTTTTGCAGGCCTCAGACTGTTGAGACCAAAACTAAGGTGTAAAATGTCAACTCTCATTTCAGAGTTTGTTCAATGTCAACTCTCATTTCAAAATTTGTTCATTATTTGTTGCTGCAAATGTGAAACAAGTCAGGATCACTGGGGATAGAGATTTGCTCTGCACTTGTAGGTCAACTTTACTTTTACTGGATGTCTCTAATGCGGAAACAGATTGGAGAATTTTGTAGGAAATGGCGAAGCCATCGATTATGGTACAAATTTCTAATCAATGATGATTTGCGTGGCTCTTACATTACAGAAATAGAACTATTTGCTATTGTCCAATGAGGTATCATTGCTTCTCTCACCTGCTGAAACTTATTTATTTCCATCTTCCCAAAGTATTTTACATTTAAAATTAATTGTCTTCATGTTTAGTACCTAAAATTCTGTGCTCACATTTGTGTTTGCATTTTTTTTTTTGATTAGATGCCTGAGATTCTACTGTTGCCATCTATATTTATAGATGAGAGGATCCTTGGATTCTTTACACTGAACTGTTGCGTTTTGCCATGAACAGCATTGTTGAAAGCATCAGGCCTTCTCTCTCTAACCTCTCCAATGAACTCAGTATTCAAGTTCTGGAAGTTCACTCACAAACTGTTGCTGGCAACACTTGTATCTCTCTTGCTAATCCTACTGCTGCTATACATTTCTGCTGTATGCTTCAGGGTTGAGCCCTCGGAGTATTAATTTCTTCCCATCTCTGGGTCTACAGCCGGTATTGACTGCGCTGTCTGCTTAAGTGTGTTGGAGGACAGTGGCACGGCTGTGAGGCTGATCAAGTGCAAGCATTGTTTCCATGCTGCTTGCATCGCCAGATGCCCTGTTTGCAGCGCCCCTAGGAGATTGTCTTTGGCACCAATAAGCTCGGTAGAAGGGACGGTGATTGAGATGGCCGGTGAGATAGAAGGAAGCAGAGGAGGCGAAGTTGGGGCTGATTTATGTTGTGATTTAGGAACGTTTGATGGCCAACGTCCTCTATGTTTCCTGGGATCGGTCGGTATATGAAGGATGCTGCCATGGGAGGGTGACCGTTAACAGGCCACTGGCGCTTTACTGAGTAGGATTAAATGATTTCTTTTCTTAACGAATAAGGTGGATAACTCGTTCTAAAGCCCTTCTCCTCTCTAATGGATAACGAAGAAATTCTCTCGTTATGCTAGTTAGTTGGAGGCATACTGAAGTAGTGTTACTGGGATTAGCCGCATGTCTAATCCCAATGCCTTCGTCGAGTTAAATTTTGCAATTTTTCTCCTTGTCGTAAATGGTCGTGTTTTAGGTTATAGGCTTCCTACAGGAGGAGGTGGTCACAGCGAGGAGGCTGATTTGAATCTGAATTGAATGGCTATTCCAACGTTAAATTTATATTAATGTTTCTGCTCCTAAGAACATAGTTTGGTAAGGCATATGATTTGCAGGGAATCTACAAATTTTAGTCATGTTTTCGGCTACAATAAAAGAAAATTATGGTATAAAAGACCCGTTTAAGAGAGAGAAAGGAAATAGTTTTTTTTAGATATGAAGTTGCAGGTCCTTTGCAACCTGCATCTCCTAACTAATTTTTAATTCAAGGTAGTCAGCAGAAATGCACGCTAGACATGTTCTTTTTGTTGGCTACTATACTGTATTTGTTTGACTTATTAGATTTAACCATCTGATCTGCTCTATTTGGGCCCTGTTATTTTTCTCAAGAGAGAGGAAGAGGGAAGAGAAGAGAGACTGAAGAAGAGAAGAGAAAAAGAACTCAAAAAAATTATTTAAGTTCCGAGATCTTTATGCTTAGCTCTCTTCACTGAAATTTGAGCTGAAGAGATGAAGGAAGAAAGAGGGCTCTCCTCCTCAGCGTAAATCTTATAATTGCTGATTTTTATTCCTGTTATTTGGTTACTTGGTGGAATTGAGTTCCAATTCCTGTTGTACCTGTGAGTAAATTCAGTACAAATCTATATTGAGAGAAACTGGAGAGAAATCTATTGAGATACTTTTGTTGACACATAAGATACAGGTTGGAAGTACGTCTCCAACAATAAAGTATGAGACATTTTTTTTTATGTTTAGAAGAGGATTGAAATTTAGCGCATATTATTCGGCAAAAAATAATGTTATTCTAGCTCAAATTTTGTGACTTGAATTTAATAAGATGTAGGCCTCTAAATAATTCATGGGACATGTGCCTCACAAATCAATGTAGCTTATTGAATCCAGTTTGAATATAGCTATTTTTTAACTAGGTAACCCTTTGAAAACAATAAAGGTATAGTAAAAACATTTGTTATTGCTGAGAGTAAGTATGCGAATGTCGTGCAATAAAGAATGAAAGAACTATCTTAATACTATATAAGATTTGACTAGCATACTTTCGCAATCCATTTTCACTCGTTTGCCAATTAAGACAGATTCAATTGGCTAAATAACCCTCTCTCTTTGTAACATTAGAGCAATACCTTGAAGTTTCACCGATGAAATTCACATTACACAAAATATAAAGAAATTAGTACAAACCCCATAACTAAGCAAATTACATGATGGAGCTATCTTAAAATTGATATTTAAACTATTTAAGGTAACCCATTAGGATTGAACATTCGACCAATCAAAAAAAAAATGACCAAAAGAGTTAAATGAAGTACAAAAGAAATTGGGATCCATTTACCCAAAAACGAGTGATAACAGATAAGAGATGAAATCCTAGAAATTATCTTGAGTCTAATCCAAGAATATTGAATCAATGACACCATATAAGCTCCAACATAAGTACTTCTTAATCTATCACTTGTTCCTATATAAGTTCCAATATAATATACAATAATATAAAATGTGGTTATTGTTCCATTGGATCTTGATACTCTTTGAGTAGCCAGATTGAGCCCCAATTTAGTTTAAGTTGATCTAGGATGTTAATTTTGCATCAAGGCATGTTCCACCAATCATTCAAATGTGTCTTCTGTTATTTAAAACATAATTCTAAATAACAATATTAGTCACTAAATTGAAAGGTCAACTCATTATCAAACCACTGAAATTCACAGGTACGTGTTGGGCATTGAGCTGCTAGAAATAATGGATCACGAGAAAAGACAACATAAATAATCGTTCATATAATGTCAATTAAATTCAAATTCAAATCCAACCCAACAATTACGTATAATATGAAAAACACCTAGAGGGGGGTGAATAGGTGTAAATGCTAATCTAATGATCTTTTTAAAACAAGTATGAATATATGATGCAACGATCGCCCAAAACAAGACTAGAAGCCGAATACCCGGTGAAGGGCTCTGAACTCCTTCCTCCTGATTCCTCTAAATAAGAGTTAGAGGTGCGTATTGCAATCTTGTTGTATGAGTAATGATCGACAATGTAGCAAGAAATGAATTGGAAGCAATAATGAAGTGCACATAAGATATATCACAAGTTAGAAATGAAAGGCAATAACACAAGCAAGAATTGAAGAGCAATAAGGAGCAATGAGAAAATCAATCGCAAACACAAAGTATTTGTTTCGAGGTTCGAGCCATTGCTCTACTCCCCGCCTTCACCACCGTGAAGGGTTTCCACTATCCACCGAGGAACTTTACAAGGTCTACCGAAGACGGAGTACCGAACTCCACCACTTACAATCCTCTACCGAAGAGGTATCTCAATAAGAAGGAACAAGTAACCAAGTGATCACCAAAAGGATCACAAACTTCTTACAAACTTTCTCTTTACAACTTCTTTATAGAATGAGGATGAAATTTTGGCTCTAGAAGTGTAGTGAGAAAAATAAACTCAGTTGTAAATGAAACTTGCTTGAAAACACAACTGAAAAACAAAAGCCAAAGATTGCACTAGAGAATTGAGAGCTTTGAAAACTTTTCTTTCTTTTTCAAACTTGAAAACTAGGTATTTTTCTTGGTGATTTTTGCAAGAGACCAACCCTCTCTATTTATAGGGAGAGGAGGGGATTAAAACATGATTTAATTAAGTTTATATGGTCCAAAATTAGTCTCCAAAAGATCAGGAATTTCTGCCACACAAAAAGCTAACAAAATCAGAATTCAGAAAATCACCAAAGAGGAAAGAGCCGTTGGGGCTCCAGGCAGGCTGTCGGTCGACTGGTCCGGTCGACCGGCAGCCCAACTGGCATATAGCCATTGGCCGCGGTCGACCGGTCGGTCGACCGGCCGCAAAGGGCAAACACAGTTTTGAACAGGTCGACCGACAAAAAACAGAGAGCAAGCTGTTTTAAGTCGGTCGACTGACAGACGTGCACAAGCGTGCACGTCCTGGACACAGGGCGCGGTCGACCGTCCTGGCCTGGAATAGGTCCGGTCGACCGGCCCTGTCGACTACCAGGCCAGAAACAGATTTTGATATGAGATTTTTTCTAGACTTGGGAAATTTTTCAAAATATTTTTGTAGGGATATATAGTTAAGTATCATACTGGAAAGATAGATATACATGATATAAACATGATATAAAATTTTGTAAAAATTTAAGTCATGTATATTTATCAAGGCATGAACTTAAAACAAATACCAAAAATAAAAATGTATTTAGAAACATGTGTGTGTGTTCTAGAGCCAATTTTTCACAACCTCAAACTTTAACAAACTAACTCTTACATAGGTTCTAGGTGACTACAAAGTCTTCAAGTGGGCTTCTCCATATGATCTTGCATAGCTTGATTTTTGAGCCCGAAATGAACCAACTTGAGTCAAACAACCTTCCTTTAGGGAAGAAAACTTCATGAATCCTTAGAACCCTGAAACACACTTAAACAATAAACATGATTAGTACAAATAACTATATATGTTTTGTAATCATCAAAACTCAATAAAACGGGTGATTGTAACCTTGGGCCAACATAATAGACTCAGCAGTTGATGTAATAAGTTAAAAAATCTCAAGAACAGTATTCACTTTGGAAAAACATAAACAATATTAAAACACAAAAAAAGCTTTATTCTTGCAGAAGATAGTTCCAACAATTTATGGCTTGCTACGTACATTAACTGCTCACGAATGTCTTAAGGTCATACCTGGTCAGTGTCATTACTTTCTCCAAAATTTTAGAGGCACATTTTGAAGTACTAGAACCACTGCGAAGCCCACTCCAAATCCCAATCCAACAAATAAGGCTAGACCAATTATATATGTCGACGATGAACTATCAGACTTTGATGGTGACATTGAATCTGTTTCTTTGGACTTACATTCCCACATTGCTTTGATAATGGGCTCCCGCACAATCCTGGATTCTCTTGAAAAGATGCATTTGGGAATGTAGAGAATTGGTTGCCTTGAGGGATTTTTCCAGTGAAATTGTTGTCGGAGAGATTTAAGTAAGAAAGAAAAGTGAGAGACACCATCTCTTTTGGAATCTCTCCTGAAAGAGAGTTTGCTGAGAGATCCAGTGACTCGATCTGTTTCATGTTCCCAATTGTTGGAGGGATGTCTCCTGAGAGGAAGTTGTGCGACAAGTTGAGCACGTGGAGGCCTTGAAGTTCACCGATCACCTCTGGAATATCACCCTCAAAGGCATTGTTGGAGAAATCAACACATGTAAATATGGTCAATAATTTTCTCATTGTTGATTTCTCTCCTTTATTTGTTACTGAAACCACATCGTATATAAATTTAGTTGGAGCAGAAGAGTTCCACGAATTTTCAAAATAAATTCCCATTGTTGAGGAGTCTAGCTGCGAGGAATTCAACATTGCCTTCAAGGCATTGAAACACTCCGAAGAGAGACTACCATTGAAGTGGTTTGAAGAGAGATCAAAAATTTGTAGCTCTGGCAATACATAGTTGATCCCAGGACTTCGAACGCAATTGATCGGCCCATAAAATTTGTTTGCCCTTAGAATAAGGACACGGAGTGTAACCAAATCTCTCAACCAGCAGGGAAAAGAATCCATGACACGATTGTTCCCAAGGTCTAGAACCTCTAGTGATGTACAATTGATCAACGATCGGGGTAATTGCCCTTGCAAACTGTTGCCATCAAACATTATTCTCTCTAGTTTACATCCTTTACTGATATTTTGTGGAATGATCCCTCGAAGTTCGTTTCCTCTGAGGTTTAATTCAACTAGAGAATTGTTACCTTCTAATAGGCAAGATGGTATTGAACCACTCAAGTTGTTGTTTGAAAAGTCGAGGACTCGGAGAGTCTTTGCTGTGCAAATGGATGGCGGGATTTCTCCTATGATGATGTTGTTTGCTAGTGAAAAGAATTCGATATAATTAAGATTGAAGAAGATGTTGGAAGGTATGGTGGACGAGAAGTTGTTGTTTGAATAATCTAGTGCAACAATACCTTGGGGAAGGAGTGGAATTGGTCCTTGGAGCATATTGGATTGGAGAGAGAGAGATTGAAGGTTGGTTGCAGTAAGATCAATTGGCCCCTTGATGTTTGAGAATGAATTGAAGGATAGGTTTAATAATTGAGGCATCCTCCATATCCACTTTGGAATACTACCGTTGATTCTATTATTTGATAGGTCTAATCGTTTTAATCTATCTTGATACTTTAGAAAGGCAGGGATCTTGGAGAGATTGCAAGATGCCAAATCAATTTCAGACAACTTTGGAAAAATGTGAAAGTTGTTTTCACTGACTTCTTGAATCAGTTTATTATTTGAGACATACAAGGCAGATAGATTTCTCAGACTGTTAAACATGTCTAACTCCACACTGAAATTGTTTGATGCAATGTAAAACGATTCAAGCCCTGACATTTTTGAAATTGACCTTGGAATCCATCCCTGCAATTTGTTATTGCTCAAATCAGTATACCATAGTGAAGTTGATCGGTTCAAAAACTCTCCTAGTTCACCAGAAAGTTGATTATAAGACAAATGCAGTGTTTCCAAATGAGGGAGGCAGAACAGAGACATAGGGATAGGTCCTATAAGACTATTGTTATAAAGGTATAGATGAGAAAGTTTTGCCTGGGGTTCAAAAGAAGGTACTGCACCACCAAGAGAATTAGATGAAAGATCCAAATACTCTAGTTGAATTAAACTCTCTATTGAAGAGGGAATAACTCCTGTCAAGCAATTCCTTGAAAGATCCAAAGACTCAAGTTGAATTAAACTCCCAATTGAAGTGGGAATAATTCCCGTCAAACAATTCCTTGAAAGATCCATAGACTCCAGTTGAATTAAACTCCCAATCGAAGTGGGAATAACTCCGGTCAAACAATTCCTTGAAAGATCCATAGACTCCAGTTGAATTAAACTCCCAATCGAAGTGGGAATAACTCCCGTCAAACTATTCCCTGAAAGAACCAAATTCTCCAGTTGAATTAAACTCCCAATTGAAGTGGAAATAACTCCCGTCAAACAATTCCCTGAAAGACCCCTAACCTCCACTATTTTTAAATTCTTAATTGAAGTGGAAATAACTTCCGTCAAACAATTCCCTGAAAGATCCATAGACTTCAGTTGAATTAAACTCCAAATTGAAGTGGGAATAACTCCCGTCAAACAATTCCTGAAAGATCTATGTAAACTAGTTGGGTTAAGTTTGCAATTGAAGCGGGGATTGGTCCTGAAAAATTTGAGAACTGGAGAGACAAACTTTGCAAAGCATTGCCCGTCGGAAAATCAGGCAAAACTCCGGAAAGCCTTCGATTCCCAGATAGATTCAAATAGGTCAATTTTTGTTTGTAGAGAAGAAGTCGTTGGGCAATGATCCTGCAATTCCAAATCTACCAAGACTAAGAAGGCAGCTAGCTTTTGTTACAAAGAAAAAGAAACAAATCAAGCACAATATTCAATCAAACAATAGTTTTAAAAAAAATAAAAATAAAATAAAAAGTTGTTCACCTGGGAGGTCACAGTCAGCCAAACTGAGGACTTGAAGCCGAGGCAGCGACTTGGACAATGTCTTGCTCCAGTCATGTTCAGAGGACATGTTGACAAAAGTGAGACGGAGCTCCCTCAGATTGCTAAGGTTTTTAACCAGCATTTGGAGATTAGGATTTCGGAGCTGTAATTCATAGCCTGAGAGATCAAGGGAGATCAAGCCAACGGGAATCTGGCCACTCAATCCCAACCCAGAGAGACTGAGGTGCGTCAGTTTGGTAAGCTTCTCGAAACCTGACTGAGGAATGGGGGCGCCCTCAAAGTAATTCCCTGCGAGGTGAGAGTTTGCAGAGAGGTGAGGTTGAAGAGGCAACAACTGAGATTACCATATATAAACATGTCACTGAGATCGAGCCCGATGACATGCCCCGACACAGTGTCACAAGTGACGCCCTCCCAGCTGCAGCAATTGGAACCCCGCTTCCATGAGACTAGCGGTTCTCTCAATTTGGCTCTAAAAAGGAAACCCTGTTTGAGGTCAAGAAGCGAAGCTTCCTGATCTGGGAGACACTTGACTGCATGAGCACCAGCGTACCTGCCAGTCCCAGCAACCAATATTGCAAAGAGCAACAGAAAAAGAGTGGAGGCGGCGACGACAGTAAGAATTCATTGGCAAGTGATGTTTCAACACTGATTATTAACTTATTAGTGAATTCTTTTGGCAAGGATGCACATGGGCTTTGGCTCAAGGGGAGATAACATATAAATAGGAGGAGAAATATTACCCACAAACAGATTGGTTTGGTACTAATTACTGTGTTAGGGACGAGATAGAAAGAGATCGAGAGATGAGCTTCAATGGAGAAGACTTCCAAGTGTGGAAGACCGACTCATGGAGGCCTGGTCGTTGGTCATTTATGGCATGATGTGGCACATAGTACTGTTGAGAAAGTCCTGTGGTAGTAACTTGGAAAAAGACTCACATAATTCATCGCTCACGAAAACTACATGAACTAAATTTGAACACAAACCAAGTTTCAATTCTTAGAATAATCTATCAGTTTGCAATGCAATTGTTGAAGGTAGAACGTTGACAACACTTAAGGCAGATTGCTTCATTTAAAAAAATATTTTTAATGATTTTTATTATGTGTGCAAACACAAACACGGCAACTGATTTTGGTCCAAAAATCTCTCATTTCAACCCAATCTTTTTTACTATTTAGTAGGCCTCAATTGCTACAGTTATGTATAAAAAAATAAAAAAAAAGTGAATCTTTCTTTTTACCACAGAATAAGCTTATTCATTTTCAAAGTTTACAAAAGTTATCTAATAATGCAATGTTGGTCTAAATTAAAGCTTCAAATTGAGACGGCAAGCAAAAGGCTGAAATGTCCCCTCCGAATTATATGCGAACTTTACAAAAAAAAGAGGAGCCATACATAAAAATTTAACTAAAAAGTTTTTTTTTTTTTTTGGCTAAAATAACAATTCGACTAACTCTAATAATTTAATTTGCACGTTAATGATCAACATTCTCCAAAATCAATAATTTGCACTGTGAGCATTTGAATCTGAAAAATTAGGCTGATTTTTCGAAGAGAATAAAATTCACTTGTCGTGTTTCGAGGAGGTTTAGATTTTAGTTTGAAGGATAGGTTGCATTGGTTCGTTTCTACTTCAAAATAGTGGATTAACCACATTTTTCCTTTTTAAAAAGAAATTGACTAAAACAAGAGGAATCCAATACCCCCAAAAAATATACCTAGGCGTCCTGACGCCGACCTAGCCGCGGCTACCTAGGCGCCGATCTCCCCTCCTCCCCGCGGCTGACCTAGCCACAGTCGCACATCCAGGGGGCAATAGAGCGAGGAGTTTGAGAGTGACGCTCTCCCAGGGCTGAATCTTCCATGGTTGATCCCTGCCTTGTCTCCTCTTCAGCTATTGTTCCCTCCTTTTTCTTTCCTCCCTGGTCTGCATTTTCTTGGTGACTCCCATCCCCTTTTTAGGGCTGGTGGGAACCGCTGGTGATTTCTCTTGGTCGACCACTTTGATTCTATGAGGTCGGGCACTAGATCCCGAGTTGGGATCTCTAAGGATGTTGATGGAAGGTTGTCGGAGGATGCTTCCGGAGATGAGGTTCCGCCGCCTGTCCATGCTCAGCAGAAGATCGTTGTGTGTACAGATGTGGTGCGGCAGCAGGTAATGTTGATGTGCAGGTGGACGTTGCCTCTGCATCTTCCGACTCTGAAGATGCTGGGGATGCTGAGGGGAGAGGTGGGGATCGAAGGTTGTCGGGTTCCCACTTATTGCCAAAGACTGGTGAATCGGGGGTAGCCAAGGTGTTTGATGGAATGCCACAGTTAAACTCTGCTGATATTGAGAAGAACGGGGGTTTGGTTCTGCTGTACTGGGTACACAGAAGGGGGCTGCTCCTGTTAAGAGAGCCCCATGGGTTAACTTGTTCAAAGATAACCGCAACTTAGGCAAGGGCATCAAATTGGACATGGTGGATTCCGTGGAGGATACTTTACATATTACGGATGAGGATGTTGATGATGTTGCAGAGATATGGGGATTTTGTTTAGTAGGACTATTTTCAGGTCGCTTCCCTGGCATGGATGCGGTCAGGAATATTCGAGAGGGGTGGAAGGTTGATTGTACACACTGGATCCATCGTTCGGGATGGATAGTATTTAAATTTAAGTCGGAGGAGGATAGACTTAGTGTCTTGAATGGGGGACCATACTTTATCTATGGGAGAAGCTTGATGCTGAAGAACATGCCAAGGTGCTTCAGGTGGAGGTGAAGAGTTTGCTACAGTTCCGGTATGGGTTCAATTACCGGACCTACCACTTGACTGTTGGAATGCCCGCGTGTTGAGCAAAATTGCGTCCAGAATTGGGAAACCCATCACCACCGATAAGATGACCTCAACTAAAGAGAGGCTTTCCTTGCTAGGGTGATGGTGGAGGTGGATGCTTCTAAGGAACTCGTTTCATCGGTGGAAATTAAGCTTCCGACTGGTGACATTTATGACCAATTAGTGGTATTCGAGGTCAAACCAAAATACTGTAAGAAATGCAAGGTGTTTGGCCATATTGAGGGTGATTGTAGTAAAATTTTGGAAGGGACAAAGCAATCTGCTTATGTTCCTAAGAGGATGGCCGGCCAGGTGGGGTGGTTATGCACAAGAAGGGGGAGACTAGTGGGAATATTAGCGTTCCCATGGCGCCAGCGGGCACGGCTTTGCCTATGGGTTCTCAGTCGGTGAGTCAGGATGTCGTGGTGACGCATAGTGATGTAATGATTGGGGGTAGTAAGCCTGGTAAGGGTAATACGGCCCCTGTTCTACTGCCAGAAAAGTCTGTTCTGACAGGAGAAAATTCTACTGTGCCAGAACAGTCTGAGCTGCGACCGGTTGAAGTTGGATTGAAACGGCTACCTGATGCGGGATTGGGACAAGCGGGGACCAGAGTTCTTAATAAAATGAAGCAGAAGATGGGTCCTGAAATTCGTTCGGATGTGGCTGACAGTCTTCTATCCGAGGATGAGGGGTATGGTTCGTTGCCGCCTCTGGAGGAATCTTCGGACCAGATTCGGGAGCCAATCACTGTAGGTGGCAGGGAGAAGGAGACTGTGGTGATGCCACAGGGTCGTCAGGCGGTTGTGAGGGAGAATCGGAAATTGACCGCGAAGGGTCTCAGTTTCGCTGCAGTAACTAAAGGAAAAGCGAAAGGGAAATCCCTTCAATTTTCCAAATGAGGCTGGCATTTTGGAATATCAGGGGGTTTCACCTACCCCTGAAACAAAAGGGTGTTGAGGCACTGGTAAGGAAGAGGGAGATTGGTTTACTGGCAGTCTTGGAGACTAAACTTTCGGAGTCTGGACTGGAAGTATTCATGCGGAGGAGGTTTAAAGGATGGAAGCAGGTCAACAACTTTGCGTCTCATGGTGGAGGTAGAATCTTAATCCTGTATGACCCATTGAAGATTCAGCTGGATACTCTGGAGGTCCTCCCTCAGATTATTCACTGCAGGGTGGTTTGTAAGGTATCATCTGTATCTTTCCTTGGTAGTTTTGTCATGGATTCCATTCCATTGTGACTAGAAGGAGCCTATGGGAGAACTTAATTAGGTGGGGTGATACTCTGTCGGAGCCTTGGCTTCTGATGGGGGATTTCAACAATATCTTGAGACATGAGGAGAGGTGTGTGGTGCGGAGGTGTCACACTATCAATTTAAAGACTTTGCTGAGTGTTGTGATGATTTGGGACTGTCGGACCTACAGTTCACGGGATGTCACCTGACTTGGACCAATGGTACTGTCTGGTCTAAGTTGGATAGAGTGATGGCCAACCCACTTTGGCATCAGCGGGCCTTCTTCTGCCATGTGGAATTCTTACCTTCTGGTTGTCTATCTGACCATTCCCCTGGAGTAGTTTCTTTGCTTGAACGGCCCCGAACGGTGAATAGACCTTTTCGATTCTGGAATTTCTTGGCGGGTCATGAGGACTTTCGGAAGACTGTTAGATCTGGCTGGGATGTTGAGATTGTAGGTTCTCTTCAATTTCAGTTTTGTCGCAAGCTTAAGCTATTGAAGGCCCCGTTGAAACTTCTAAATGAGAGGAACTTTGGGCATATTGCTTCTCGAGCTGATCGGGCTAGGAAACTCCTTAAACTGGCTCAGGTTCAGATCCAATCTCAATTTGATAATTCTGAACTACGGGAGAAGGTTGTTGAGTTGTGTAACGCCCCGATCCTGGCGGATACGGAGACATTACTGCAACGTATATACGCAAGTCAGAAGTACCTTCACGTATATACGCTAAGCATCAGTACAGGAAAGAATCAGAGTACGGAAGCAAGTGGTGCATATACATTCCAATACATGAGTACAATTACAAAGTTATCACCAGAGGTGATCCAATATTACATGAATATTATATCACTGATATGCGCAATTGCGGGAATACAAGGAAATACACACGTATGAATAGTATAAATGGAGGCTCAGAGTCATAACAAGAAAACTCTGGATCCAAACAAAGGGCCTGGAAGGATAGAGTTCTGAGCGGTCTGCTGGAGATCCACGTTACCGCTGCGCCACTCTGATCAGCAATTGGAGAATCCACACGCTCTAAGCTCCATGACCTGAACGTGAGGTCCAGGGGAGTCAGTGACACTCCCCAGGCGAGTGTGATATGAAAGCCAAGTGGCGAAGCAGGATGAGCACAAGTGTGCATATAACAAATGATATCAAGTAGGAAGTACTCATGATATGATCAGATAAGAACAGAAGACAGTAGGGTTAGAATACAAGTAGAGAGCAGGTATGAACAGGTATAACATAATCATCATAAAACAGGAAATCCGATATAAAATCCGATTACGAGCAAAACCGATTGTACAAGCTTAGGTCACGGCTCCATGAGACTAGTACATCGAAGGAATAATCCAAATAAGGAAACCCTCATCTATATACCTTTATCTCATATCATCGTAATCCAAGCACATACAACCCGAGTTACAAAGTGGTTATAACAGGAACACATAACAGGCATAACAGGAGGACATAACGGGAATCATAACAGGAATAACAGGTGTCATAACAGGAATCATAACAGGAATAACTGGAGTCATAACAGGAATCATAACAGGCTTAACAAGAGTCTTATATTATTATTATTACTCGTCTGACTCATATATCTAGGTATGTGTCCTGGTGTACATCCCAACACACATACATCCATATATAAGCAAGCCGAGGGTTGTTACCGGAAGCAGATGGAGAACTGATAGCACTTCTTATAGTAGTTCCCGTACACCCGGGACCAGCTTGAGGGTCCTAAGTCCCCCTAACACGCATCTTCTGAGGGCCTGAAATCCCCCTAACACGAATCGTCAATATTTTATTCCATTACTATAAGCAAGGCATCATTCCGGCATCCATCACTTCCTCCCATTCCCCGTGCAAGTTGTCCTTTTTATGGCTTATCAATATTATCAGATTACGGGAATAACTGGTCATGACAGGAAATGGCCCTACAGATTCAAGAGGTGGCCCCCACAGATTCAAGAGGTGGCCCCCACCACATGTGTGGTGTGGCACTTTGTTCCATGTGGCACTTTGTTCTGAGGGGATGGATTCTAGAGGTGGCCCCCACAGATTCAAGAGGTGGCCCCTACCACGTGTGTGATGTGGCACTTTGCTCCGTGTGGCACTTAGTTCCATTCAGGAATAACAGGTCACTGTATAAAATACAGGATAACAAGGCAGGATTCCCGTAAACGTGATAATCACAAGGTCAAGTTATCATGTTGGGTGTCAAGTGATAGCATGACAGGATGATGATATTGACGGTGACAAGTCATGACAAGAGATTGATATTAGTCTGGGTAAGTCATGTCATAACAAGGGGTCTTGCCAACTAGTAACATGTCAGGTGGAAGATGATAACAAATCAGTTGCCAAGTGATATACATGTGTTAAATAGTAGCATGTAACTGACAGGTCTGAAGTAATGACATGACAAGTGTTAACATATCAAGTAAACACATGGTATGTGAGAAAGTAGTAAGCATATCACAGGCATGGTATATGCACAAGAATGAAGCTACCCTAATACAAGCAGTTGCAGGGCAATACATAAACATGGAAATATGAAGTTATTGGCACTTGGCCACTCAATACAAAAACATGGAAATATGAAGTGAAATACTTATCGACCCGACGAAACGGGGAAACTCAAATGGAGGCGAGAGCGAGAACACTCGCCGAAATAAGAAAGCAAGAGGATAGCGAGAACACTCGCATAATCAATGAAATAGTAAAGCAAGAGGATAGCGAGAACACTCGCATAATCAATGAAATAGTAAAGCAAGAGGATAGCGAGAACACTCGCATAATCAATGAAATAGTAAAGCAAGAGGATAGCGAGAACACTCGCATAATCAATGAAATAGTAAAGCAAGAGGATAGCGAGAGAACACTCGCATAATCAATGAAATAGAAAGGCAAGAGGATAGCGAGAACACTCGCCTAAATCACCAGAAATGCCGAAAGGTCCGAAATCCACGGAACTCGGGATGCGCCAGAATTATGGAAGGAGAGAGAGCACAGGGAGACGCGGGTTTTGATGGTGGTGGTATTTTTGGAGAAGGTAAAGGAGGTGGTGGAAGCTTTGGTGGAGTTTTGGAGTTTGTGGTGGTTTCCATGGAGATGGAGGAGGAAGAAGATGAAGGTAAAGGTTGGAGAAGTTGTAGTGGTGGTTGTGGTGGTGGAGATGAAGGAGGAGTTGGTAATGGTGAAGGCTTTGGTGAAGTGGTGAAGAGAATAATGAAGTGGAATGGAGAAGGAAAGGTATTTATAGGATTTGGAATTATGAAGGTGATGTAAAAATGGAAAAGAGAGGGCTTATTTGCAAAGTGGAAGGGGTGAGGTGTTTCTCTTGACCAATCATGGCCTGCCATGGAGAAGGGTGAGGTGGAGATATTTTGGTGGAGTGTTGGAGAAGCTTGGAGAAGCTTATGGTGGAAGCTTGGAGAAACTTAGGGTGGAAGGAAAAGGGAAGAAAGAAAATAGGAAAAGGAAAAGAAAATGAAAAGAGAAGATATTCTCTTGGAAATAAAAGTGGAAATAATGAAAGTGGCGGATTCCCGGGATTCGGTTGCGGATGCAGAAATCTTTCGGGAAAATACCGAAATCGTCCCGAAATCAAGTATCTCGGAACGACCCGAAATAATTCTCAAAAATCAAGAATATTATTCTAAGACTCACGGTGAAAGCCGTTTTAAGAAATACTTTATAGTTTTAAAACTAAAAATCCCGGAATCAACCAGCTACCGACTCCGGTGGAATTTTCATAAATTCATAAAATCCTCAGAAAAAGTATTTAGGTAAGAAATGTGATTCTAAGAAATAATGTCTAAAGGACCTTCTAGAAATTCCAATCTGTTTGTAAATTAAAAATCTGGGAATCGGTCAGCGGCACTGGTCGACACCGGTTTTGAAGATTTTCCATTTAATCCAGGAAAATCCAGAAAATCATATAAAATCTAAAATATTGGAAAATAATATTGAAAATTGAAATCGGTCAAATCTGAATACCAGAAATACCAAATCGAGTAATACACTAGGATCGGGTTCCCGGTTCAGAGAAGGGCAGACTCTGAGTCCACGAATCCAGATCCAAGACAAAACAATCATATAAATAATTCATAATACAAAATAAATACAGGAAGTAAATCAAAAAATACGATCGAAAAACTGAATACGCAACTAAGTACGTATTCCGGGAACGGGGTATTACAAGTTGCGAAAGAATGCATTGGCCTTATCTAAGGCGGAGATGGACTACTTTTATCAGCTGGCTAAATGCACTTATGTTTCTAAATCTGATAAATGCACTAAGTTCTTTCACAGCATTGTGAAAAGAAACAAGGGACGGGGTTATGTGGCGGCTATCTCCAAGGAGAATGGGTCACTGACGGAGTCAACGGAGGAGGTAGCATTGGAATTTCTTCGATACTTCGAGGGACTTCTGGGTACTAGTTCTCAGGTTGAGCATGTTGCCCTCAGGTGCTTCAGTGTGGGGAGGTTATCTCCTATCATCAAGCTTGTGATCTGTTGAAGGAGGTTACCTCGGAGGAGATTAAGGAGGCGCTGTTCGGTATTGGGAATGACAAGGCCCCGGGTCCGGATGGGTATAGTGCACTTTTCTTCAAGACGGTGTGGGATATTATTGGTGTTCAGTTCTGTGCTGCCGTCAAGGAATTTTTCTTATCAGATCTCTTTTAAAGCAAATGAATCACACTTTGATTGCTTTGGTACCTAAATCTGCTCATGCTAATTCTGTGAGTGATTTTTGGCCTATTGCCTGTTGCAATGTGATCTATAAGGTGATTTCTAAAATTCTGGCTGAGAGGCTTCGACCTGTGCTCGGTGGAATTATTGATACTTCGCAATCTGCTTTTGTGGAGGGACGGAGTATGATTGAAAATATTCATTTGGTTCAAGAGTTATTGCGAAGTACAACAGGAAGCGGGTTTCCCCGAGGTGCTTGATTAAAGTGGACCTCCGGAAAGCTTATGATTCGGTCTCTTGGGACTTCCTTGATGAGGTGATGGCTGGTCTTAAGTTCCCGGATAGATTTATTGGCTGGATTATGCAATGTGTAACCTCTCCATCATATTCTATTGGACTGAATGGAGGAATATGGGGGTTGTTTAATGGTAAGAAGGGTTTGCGACAGGGTGATCCTTTGTCTCCTTTTCTTTTTCTTCTATGTATTGAATATCTGTCGAGGAGTCTAAAGGTGAGTACAAACAGTTTGGGGTTCAAATTCCACCCTCGGTGTGGTAAGCTTAGGTTGTCACACCTGGCATTTGCTGATGATCTCATGCTCATGGCTAGAGGGGACATTCCTTCTGTCAGTATTATTATGGATAGCCTCCGGGATTTTGGATTGAAATCGGGCTTGTGCGCTAACTTGCTCAAGTCAAGCCTCTTTACGGCGGGTGTATATGGAGAGGAACTTGTTCAAATGAGGCAATTGACTGGTATCCCTGTTGGTGTGATGCCTTTCCGTTATCTTGGTGTCCCGTTGGCGGCTCAGAGGCTGCAGTTGGACCATTTTGCACCTTTTGTTGATAAAGTAACTATGTATATCAACTCTTGGATGGCTTCCAGCCTTTCTTTTGCGGGTAGAGCTGAGCTTATCAGATCAGTGCTACAAGGAGTGGATTGCTTCTGGCTATCTATTTTTCCAGTCCCGGGTGCTATCATAGAGAGGGTAACTCGACTGTGTAGGAATTTCTTGTGGCATAAGCGCCATCATCCGGTTTCTTGGAAATCCATGTGCTTGCCAAAATCGGAAGGTGGATTGGGATTCCGAGATCTGAAAACTTGGAATGATTCCCTGCTAGCAAAATCCTTTTGGAACATTCACAAGAAAAAGGACACTTTATGGGTGCGTTGGGTGTATCATATCTACCTTAAAGGGGATATCTCTGCTTGGGACTGGAAGTGTATAAGGGACGACTCGCCTTTGCTCAAGAGGCTAGTTGCGATTCGTGATAAAATATGCCTTGTAGAAGGGTCTGTTGAGGCGGCAAAGAGAAGGTTATCCTCTTGGGCGGTAGGTGAGCGGATGTGCATATCGCTCGGATATGAGTTTTTTCGACATAAGGGTTCCAGGCTACCTTGGCCAAGCTCAGTTTGGAATTCGCATGTCACACCAAAGCATGCTTTTACTCTTTGGCTTGCAGCGCGGAAGAGGCTGCCTACAAAAGATAGATTGGCCTTTCTTCAGGTTGAGGAATCGTGTGCACTCTGTGTTGGTAATAAGGAATCGGCAGATCATCTATTCTTTCAATGTTCCTTTTCTGCTATGGTTTGGAGATGCATTAGAGACTGGCTGGGTATCTCTCGGGGGATGTTGACTATCTCTAGTGCTCTAAAGTGGATAAAGAAGGAGGCAAAGGGTTCCAGTGTCAAAGCAAAAGCTAAAAAGGTGGCCCTTGCTTGTACGGTTTACCATATTTGGAATGCCTGTAATAGGAAAATTTTTGAAGGCCAGACTCAGGAGGTGGTTTCTATTGTCTTCAAGATTAAGCTGCACATCTATAGGACTGTATTCACTTTGGACCCAAATGCCGCTGTGGACTTTTGAGGGATCTGGGATTTATGATAGAAAAGCTGGGCTGTCAACAGAATTAGTCGACTATTAAGTGTTTATAGTCGACTGCAATCATGTATAGTCGACTAACCTTTTTGGATTAGTCGACTCCTGTGGCAACAGAGAGGACGGATACATCCAGACCAACTTTTTAGTCGACTTAATTTTGTGATTAGTCGACTTGGTGCAGGTTTAGTCGACTAGGCTTTCTGACCTAGTCGACTTGGTGTAGGTATAGTCGACTAGTCTTTCTGACTTAGTCGACTATAGTAAAAACATAAAATGTAGCTACCTCCAGATCAACATTCAAGTCGACTTGTAATTGGGGTTAGTCGACTACTACCTTAGTCGACTGATTTAATTGATAGTCGACTAATAGGACTTTGATTTGGGTTGTGGGATACATTGTAATGGGCTAGTGTGTCAGAATTTGGCGGTTTAGGGGTACTGTATAGCCGGTTTGGCTTTCAATCTGTATATTCAGGTTTGATAAATAAAATTTACATTCTCAAAAAAAAAATAATTTGCACTGTGAAAGTGGGGAAGAAGACTGAGATGTAAACGAGGCCTTGTCTCTATTTTGGAAAATATGTGAGAGTAACTTGGAGAAAGACTAACATAAATAATTCACTGTTCACGAAAATTACGTGAACCAACTCGAACGCAAGCGAAGTTTCAAAGCTTAGAATAATCTATGAGGGCAAAATGCAATTGTAGTGGACCAGTCACTTGGTTTTACTAAGCTTTTCTTTTCTCTTGCTCATGGCTCGCTGAACATCTAATTAACAAATATTGTACACAGAGTTTGTCTAGAAAAACCAATAAATTCAGATTTCTTCATTTAAAAATATTTTAGTGTTTTTTTATGTGTGCAAAAACAAATATGGTAGCTTGATTTTGGATTTGAAACCTCAAATTTCAACCCAATCATTTTTACATTAGAGTTAGACCTCAATAGCTAGAGTAATAAATTAAAAAAATTGAAAAGTGAATATTTCATTTTTTTTTTCCTCAGAAAAAAGGTTATTCTTTTCCAAATTTTACAAAAGTTATTTAATAGTGCCTTTCATTGTTAAGAGCTTTTCAAATTCATAATGTTTGGATGGATCGGAGAGATAAGAACTCATCGACTTGCACCCGTAACTAGGGGTGGAAACGAACCGAATCGAAGCGAATACCTGAATATTTGAATTCATATTCGGTCATTTCTCCTCTATTCGAATTCGGATTCGTCTTCGAATGAAATATTTTTTTCACTTTGAGTTCTATTAGAGCTGAATATTCGATATTCGCTTACTAATCGTGAACATTCGAACTGATCCATAAGCTGTGCTTTCTTCAAAATAAAAAATTCACAAATATGTATATTCGATTTGGTTTTCGATTCACTATTCGATTCGATATTCGATATCGATTCTAGAGAACTGAGAGAGTGACTGAGCTAGGTAGGATTTTGATTCACTTTCATTATTTTATATTTTGCATAAGAGTCCTCTAAAATGTAACAATTACAAAAGAATAAAGAGGAAATCATGTAAAATATAATTGTATGTATATATAATAATAATATTTTTTATAAGGGTTAAAATGCATTTATATATATATATAGAGAAAAATGTATATCAGCCCGCGGGCTGAGAGTACTCTCTCAGCCTGCGGTGACGTGGCTCGATTTGTCACCTCACTGACTTGCGGCCCGCTTTTAGGGAGAAGTTAAATTACCAAATACCCCTTATGATAACTTTCCTTATTGTTTATTATTATTTTTCCCCCCTTTTATTTTGCCGCTCTTTATAGGATATAAATTACTTTTCGCCTTATTTCTTTACCTCTTTTTTGAAAGATCTAGTTTCTCCTTTTCAGTCTGGGATAAATTTTTTTTGAAAATATAAAATCTTTTCAGATCAATGTTTTCAGCCTGCGATAAAATTCTACTTTATAGTTTAATTTTTTTTGTATATAATGTAGTCAGAGTCTTTGGTCGCATTGTACATTTAAACTGCGACCTTCGTCAAAGTCTTTGGTCGCAGTGTACATGGTGAATGCGACCAAGGTCGCAGTGTTGTTATTGATAAAGATGGCCAGCAACTGCAATCTAGGGTTGCATTACATGGACTGCGACTTTGGTCGCAGTACGTTAAGTAATTATTTTTTTTGAATATAATGTAGTCAGAGTCTTTGATCGCATTGTACATTTAAACTGCGACCTTAGCCAAAGTCTTTTGTCGCAGTGTACATGGTTAAATGCGACCAAGGTCGCAGTGTTGTTATTGATAAAGATGGCCAGCAACTGCAATCTAGGGTTGCATTACGTGGACTGCGACTTTGGTCTTAGTACGTTAAGTAAGTGTTGTTTTATTAAGTGTTGTTTTTTGGATTAAGTCATTTTTTGAATCTAAATGAAAAATGAAAAGTTGTCTGTTGTCTGATGCGACTTGGAGTCAATCCGTGAGACGCGACCTGTCATAAAGATTTTATGAGATCTTTTAACGTCAAGTCTATGTTGACGAACCCCGCACCATTCGTTGTTTCCTGAAGCGGTTGTCTACGCGTCGGTTCTTCATTGGGTTTAGGCGTTAATGTCTTTTAATGCCAAACCGGCGCTGGCGGTTGGAGACCATTAATGCCGACGATTCTGATTAATGAACCATTAATTATGGTTATTATGGGCTGCCTATAAATAGGGCTCACGCTCTCCCTTTAACAGTCCATAATTAGACTGTTTTCTTTCGAGAGCAATTGCTCTGAGAATTTTCGTCTTCTTCAGAGTCTCTAACAGGGGCCTGCCTCCATGGATGAAGATGACCCTATTGACGAACTTGATCGATGTTCGTCCACAAGGGAAGAAGTCATAGACCTCATCGTCCACAAGGGAAGAAGTCATGGTCCTCGTCGTTCACAAGGGAAGAAGTCATGATCCCTGACGAGGACTTAATCCTCACCGAGATTTGCTCTGACTTGATGCACCAGTCAAGCTTGCTGGTAACGGATGGTCAGAGTGGGTATGGCGGCGGGGGATGTGGTGGATATAGTGGTGGGTAGCATACCTTGTGAGGTCTCACTCTCCCTCTCTTACCCCAGAAGTCACATCGAGGAAACTCCATGCTCACTGGATAACCTTCTGGTGAAGAGATGTTCATAAACGAAAGTTTCTGCTGCCACCAGACCTCCAGGAGAAGATTGCTCTTAGTAGTCAACAAGGGCTCTTCTTGGCTCTTTTGATGTTTTGTCTTCTTGGATACTTTGATGTTTAGTCTTCTTTGTAACACTCAATCTTATTGATTCTGCTGCCACCAGACCTCAAGAAGAAGATTGCTCTTAGTCAACAAGGGATTTTTTGATGTTTAGTCTTCTTGGCTACTTTGATTTTTAGTCTTCTTTGTAACACTCAATCTTATTGATTCTGCTGCCACCAGACCTCAAGAAGAAGATTGCTCTTAGTCAACAAGGGATTTTTTTGATGTTTTAGTCTTCTTTTGTACTGTTGTATTTGTAACACTCAATCTTATTGTATAAGAGATCGTTTTGTATCATTTGCACATGCCTGGAGATAAATGCCTGGACATAAATAAAAAGCATATTTGTTTTTTTTAATAAACTACGAACTTTTTCGCAGCCATGCATTGCAAACAAAACACTATGACCATAGATGACACTGCGACCAAGGTCGCATAAGATACATTGCAAACAGTAACTACTGTGACCAGGGTCGACACTACGACCAAAGACTGCGACTAAGCAACTGTTGCGGTGACGTGTCACATCGTCGCAGTGTTGTTGTTGATTAAGACTAAAAACCAGCAATAGCGACCAAGATTGGAGATTATTTTTTTAAGACTGCGGCCATCAACTGCGACCAAAGTCGCAGTGTTGTGTTAATTATTTATAAAGACCACCAACTGCGACCAAGGTCGCAGTGATGTTGTTGATTAAGAGTAAAGACCAGCAACTGCGACCAAGGTCGCTGTGTATTTTATTAAGACTAAACAGCAACAACTGCGATCAAGGTCGCAGTTTATTTTATTAAGACTACGGTCAGAAACTGCGACCAAGGTAGCAGTGTTGTTGTTGAGTAAGACTAAAGTCCAGCAACTGCGACCAAGGTCGCAGTGTATTTATTAAGTCTGCGTCCAGCAACTGCAACCAATGTCGCAACCTTTCATTTTAAAAATTTATAAGGGTGAAGTAATATAATTATTAACTGCGACCAAGGTCGCAGTGTTGTTATTGATAAAGATGGTCGCAGTGTACATGGTTAAATGCGACCAAGGTCGCAGTGTTGTTGTTGATAAAGATGGCCAGCAACTGCAATCTTAGGTTGCTTTACATGGACTGCGACCTTGGTCGCAGTACGTTAAGTAAGTGTTTTCCTTTAGATTAACATGCATAGCGACCAAGGTCGCCGTGTTCTTGTTTTATTAAGTGTTGTTTTGGATTAAGTCATTTTTTTGAATCTAAATGAAAAATGAAAAGTTGTCTGTTGTCTGATGCGACTTGGACTCACTCCGTGAGACGCGACCTGTCATAAAGATTTTATGAGATCTTTTTACGTCAAGTCTACGTTGATGAACCCGCACCATTCGCTGTTTCTCGAAGCTGTTATTATGGGCTGCCCATAAATAGGGCTCACCCTCTCCCTTTAACAGCCCATAATTAGACTGTGTTCATTTGAGAGCAATTGCTCTGAGAATTTCCGCCTTCTTCAGAGTCTCTAACAGGGGCCTGCCTCCATGGATAAAGATGACCCTATGCACGAAGAAGACCCAGAGCTTGATTGTCCTTTTTCAGGTTCGCTGGGCCTTTGGAGAATATTTTGGCCGGTGAACTTGATCGATATTCGTCCACAAGGGAAGAAGTCATGGTCCTCGACGTCCACAGTTTTTTAATACACGGGGACGTCAATAACACCACTGCTCTTATTCAACAAGGGCTCTTTTGATGTTTAGTCTTCTTGGTTCTTTTGATGTTTAGTCTTCTTTGTACTGCTATATTGTAACACTCAATCTTATTGTATAAGAGAGCGTTTTGTATCATTTTCACATGCCTGGAGATAAATGCCTGGATATAAATAAAAAGACCTCAATAACAACACTGCTCTTAGTCAACAATGGCTCTTTTTGATGTTTAGTTTTCTTTCTACTGCTATATTGTAACACTCAATCTTATTGTATAAGAGATCGTTTTTGTATCATTTTCACATGCCTGGAGATAAATGCGTGAAAATAAATAAAAAGCATATTTGTTTTTTAATAAACTACGACCTTTGGTCGCAGTCATGCATTGCAAACAAAACAACTTGGACCAGAGACCACACTGCGACCAAGGTCGCATAAGACTACAGTGCAAACAGAAACAACTGCGACCAGGGTCGACATTGCGACCAAAAAACTGTGACCAAGGTTGCAGATTATTTTTTTAAGACTGCGTTCATCAACTGCGACCAAAGTCGCAGTGTTGTTGATTATTTATAAATACCACCAACTGCGACCAAGGTCGCAGTGATGTTGTTGATTAAGAGTAAAGATCAGCAACTGCGACCAAGTTCGCTGTGTATTTTATTAAGACTAAATACCAACAACTGCGATCAAGGTCGCAGTTTATATTATAAAGACTACGGTCAGAAACTGCGACCAAGGTAGCAGTGTTGTTGTTGATTAAGATTAAAGACCAGCAACTGCGACCTTGGTCACATGTATTTATTAAGTCTGCGTCCATGGTCGCAGTATTTCAACCAATACATAGTAGTAAAAAATGTAATTCACACAAATAACTTTAGAAAACAGATTTATATATATTTAAAAAGAAAAACAAAATACAATTTTTTAACTTCTAATCGTCGTCATCACCATAGTAATCAGATTCGTCGTCAAGAGTCATGCTTTCGTCTTCTGTATCACTTTCGTCTTCTGTCTCTTCCTCCTCTTCAGGTACAGTCTCATCGTCGCTTTCTTCCTCTTCATGTTTGTGTTTTGGTTCATCAATGAACTCCCAGAAAGGGTCGTCTGTATCAAGCTCAGATTCTGACCCGTATCGAGACATTGTTTCAGAACTAAACATAAAATCATCATTTGATGATTGGCTTCTTTCCGGTGAAGGCGGTGGTGATGGTGAAGACATTTTTTGAATGTATTTTCCGAACAGTCAGAGTAACGAGTTTGAGCAAAAATAACTTTGTATGTTTTAATCCTTTGCTCATAACCCTTTATATATTTTTAATCCCGAAATTCCAAAAATTTTAAGCTCTCGGACCACGTGAATATCTCTCAAATATATTTTCTATCTTTTCCCAAAAATTGTATACTTTCTAGGTGACTGTTCAGTTATCCAAAACAGTTTAAAAGTTAATACACTATAATTTTAAATTACTTTGAACTCCAAAACAGTTCATTATTGCGAACATAGTCGCATTGGGAACTGATAAATGATTAAGTAACTGCGACCATAAAATGTCAACTGTTAGTCATCAAATATTTGTCCTTCGTATAATTTCTGAATGTTGTCTGATACTCCTATGAACAATTAAATTGTTTTTTTATATATATTATGCGACCATGGGACTGCGACTATGATACCAGTCTTGCGACTAAGGTCGCAGTTTGATATGTAATTAAAAAGAGCTTTTATAAATTAATACAGTTTGATATTAATTACTTCTTTTACATAAGGCATGAGAAAGAAGATTGCGAATTTGGTCGCAGTACCGAAGGAGGTCGCATTGCTATACGATAGCATTTTTTTGTCCGGTATTCTTATTCTGTATTAAGTCTGCGACCATGGAATGTTTATTTACTTTTCAATGCTAGAAGTCGCACTCGTCATATAAAAGGGGTATTTTTGTCAATTTGTTTCACGATTGTTTAGGCGGGATTTTTTTGATTTTTTTTGGCGCCCACACTCTGCGACCGATGTGTGGCCTATATTCAGCCACGTCCCGCAGGCTGAGGTACAGTAAGCCCATATATATATATATATATATATATATATATATATATATATATATATATATAGAGAGAGAGAGAGAGAGAGAGAGAGAAATGTATATCAGCCTGCGGGCTGAGAGAACTCTCTCAGCCTGCGGTGACGTGGCTCAATTTGTCACCTCACTGACTTGCGGCCCGCTTATAGGAAGAAGTTAAATTACCAAATACCCCTATGAATAGCTACTCTTTCGGTAACTTTCCTTATTGTTTATTATTATTTTCCCACAAGACAATTTTTTGACCGCTAGTTGTCAGATTTAGAAAAATAAAAAAATTTAGACCAATGATTATTTAAAATTTATAAGAGAATAAAAAACAAATAATTTTTAAAAACACTGCCACCAAGGTCGCAGTCATTTACAATACAAATGTAAAAAAACTGCGACCCGAGACGACACAGTGACCAAGGTCGCAGTCATCTACAATACAAATGTAAAAAACTGCGACCCGATTCGACACTGCGACCAAGGTCGCAGTCATCTACAGTGTACACTGCAAACATAACAAACTGCGACTAGGGGAATTAAAAAACAGATGACGTTAAATACACTGCGACCATGGTTGTATGACACTACAACGAATATATGAAACAACTGCGACCCGGGACGACACAGCGACACAGCGACCAAGGTCGCAGTCATCTACAATACAAATGTAAAAAACTGCGACTCGGTTCGACACTGCGACCAAGGTCGCAGTCATATACAGTGTACACTGCAAACATAAACAAACTGCGACTAGGGGATTAAAAAATAGATGACGTTAAATACACTGCGACCATGGTCGTATGACACTACAACGAATATTGAAACAACTGCGACCCGGGATGACACAGCGACCAAGGTCGCAGTCATGTACAATACAAATGTAAAAAAACTGCGACCGGTTCGACACTGCGACCAGGTCTGTAAATTTATAATTTTTAAACAAATTTTTTTAAACAAAATGATTAGGTGAAATTTTAAATCTGTAAATTTTTTTGAAAGGACACGTTTTTACATAAGGTAAAAAGTTGTGAGTGAGGGTATTTTCGGAAAATACAATGTTTTCATGACTGACATTAAATTAGGCGGGATTTTTGAAGTTTTTGTCCGCCAAAATTTATGACAGATTTGTGGCTCTGATGTTGCCACGTCCTGCCGGCTGAGAAACTCTCTCAGCCTGCAGGCTGAGGTACAGTAACCCCATATATATACATACATACATATATATATACATACATACATATATATATATATATATATATATATATATATATATATATATATATATATATATCAAATAGCTTATCAAACTATCGAATCAAATGCTAGAATGTTCATATTCGATACTTTTAAACTACGAATAGTAAAAAGTATTTATTTACATTTAAATAATCACGCAAAATCGAATTCGCTCGAATAACTGGACAAATACTTAACGAACTGTCTGTTAATTATTCGATTTGTTTTCACCCCTACCCGTAACTTGCAATGACGAGGGCGAAAGTATAAGTCTATAAATAGACGAAAATTGTCTTGGACAGATAGAAAGTGACAGGACCTATAAGTATTTATGATTTATTAACTCTTGGCATAAGAGACAGAGAGGAAGACTTGGAGAGATGAAGACTTGAAAAAAGATGAAGAAATAATTTCACACACAGTCTTCCTGTAAACTCGTAGCATCAAATCATTCAAATGTGGGGGACAATGCATAAGGGGCGGGAGTTCAGAACCTTACGTGTGTTGTGGGTCAGAAGCAAAGAGACAAAGAGAGGAAGACTTGAAAAAAGATGAAGTTATAATTTCATAAGAGACAAAGAGAGGAAGACTTGGAGAGATGAAGACTTGGAAAAAAATGAAGTTTTAATTTCACACACAAAGTCTTCGTGTGAACTCGTAGCATCAAACCATTCAAATGTGAGGGATCAAACCATTCAAATGTGAGGGACTATGCATAAGTGGCAGGAGTATAGAACCTTACGTGTGTTGTGGGTCAGAAGCAAAAAGACAGAGAGGAAGACTTGAAAAAAGATGAAGTTATAATTTTATAAGAGACAAAGAGAGGAAGACTTGGAGAGATGAAGACTTGAAAAAAGATGAAGTTATAATTTCACACAGAGTCTTCCTGTGAACTCGTAGCATCAAAGCATTCAAATGTGGGGGACTTTCATAAGGGGCAGGAGCTCAGAACCTTACGTGTGTTGTGGGTCAGAAGTAAAGAGACAAAGAGAGGAAGACTTGAAAAAAGATGATGTTATCATTTCTTAAGAGACAAAGAGGAAGACTTGGAGAGATGAAGACTTGAAAAAAAAAATGAAGTTTTAATTTCACACACAAAATCTTCCTGTGAACTCGTATCATCAAACCATTCAAATGTGAGGGACTATGCATAAGGGGAAGGAGTTCAGAACCTTACGTGTGTTGTGGGTCAGAAGCGAAAAGACAAAAGGAGGAAGACTTGAAAAAAGATGAAGTTATAATTTTATAAGAGACAAAGTTATAATTTTATAAGAGACAAACAGAAGAAGACTTGGAGAGAGGAAGACTTGGAAAGATGAAGACTTGGAAAAGATGTAGTTATAATTTCACACAGAGTCTTCCTGTGAACTCGTAGCATCAAAGCATTCAAATGTGGGGGACTTTCATAAGGGGCAGGAGCTCAGAACCTTACGTGTGTTGTGGGTCAGAAGTAAAGAGACAAAGAGAGAAAGACTTGAAAAAAGATGAGTTATAATTTCATAAGAGACAAAGAAAGGAAGACTTGGAGAGAGGAAGACTTGGAAAAAGATAAAGTTATAATTTCACACACAAAGTTTTCCTGTGAACTCGTAGCATCAAACCATTCAAATGTGAGTGACTATGCATACGGGGCAGGAGCTCAGAACTTTACGTGTGTTGTGGGTCAGAAGAAAAGAGCAAAGAGAGGAAGACTTGAAAAAAGATGAAATTATAATTTCATAAGTGACAAAGAGAGGATGATTTAGAAAAAGATGAAGTTATAACACACAAAGTCTTTCTGTGAACTCGTAGCATCAAACCATTCAAATGTGAGGGACTATGCATAAGGGGCAGGAACTCAGAACATTACGTGTGTTGTGGGTTAGAAGCAAAGAGACAGAGAGGAAGACTTGAAAAAGATGAAGTTATAATTTCATAAGAGACAAAGAAAGGAAGACTTGGAGAGATGAAGACTTGGAAAAAGATGAAGTTATAATTTCACACACAGAGTCTTTCTGTGAATTCGTAGCATCAAATCATTCAAATGTTGGGGACTATGCATAAGAGGCAGGAGTGATCGGGTGGAAAACATCACTTGAAAATGTGTGTTTTGAAATCAGTGTGAAAAATGTGTGTTTTGGCTTCCTTGATACTTCTGTTATAGCATTGGTTCAATGAGTCGAATCCACATGGACAGGAGGCGATAGAAGCATTAACGATCCGTTCACGTGTTATGTTAACAAGTTCTTCTTTGTTAAAGAAAGAGAAAAAGAAAAAAAATCTAGAAGTGAGAGGTGGAGAAGAAGATGAAATCGGTGAAGCGAAGACAAATAAGAAGTAGTTGTGAATCGGTAAAACAAAACAAGAAAATAGAAATGAAGGAAATAAAAATGAAATGAAAAGTGAAGTGATTTGAGAAATGGGTTTAAAAATAAAATAGAGAAGAAAATGAAACTTGTTGTGAAGAAGATGAAAACAAAGGTGAACTAAGAAGATGGTGGAAACACTAATAGTGATAAAAAAGTTTTGGAAATAGTTTTTTAAAACAAAGTAAAAAAAGAAAGAAAACTATGAAAGAAAACTCATGACTACTAACTACTAATTACTCCACTAACATGCTAACCTCTTAGTGATAGTTGCCTCACAGGATTCTTAACCATCACTAGTCTTGGCTTCAAGAGACGATACAAAGCATGGCTCTTAAGATTATTCTTCCACATTCAAGCACATTCAAATCACACAATCAAAATGCAAGTTACTATTAGATCACCAAAATCACGTAGAGATGAGCATGAGATAAAGAAGACATTGCAAGTTACCTTGTTGGTGATTAGATATTAGGATGTTAGGATGTTAGAATGTTAGAATCCATCATCATGAACTATCAATGGCTCTTACAAGAACAAGGCCTGTAGAGGTTATCAGATTCATGTGGATTATCAAGTAAGTGGTTAGCTACTTAGTGGTTAGTAGTTAGATTGCTATGAGAAGAAAACTAGCTGAGCATCATGTAGAAGATGGAAAAGATTACAATAGAGAAGAAAGGAGACACCTTTATATAGATTGTCACTCTCTATTATATCAATATCTCTTTCCCTCTAGAGTTTACTCAGCCTTACTATAAGATCTAAAAAGAAAGAAAAATACAAAATAAAAGAGAAAAAAATCCTACTCTACGACTAGAATAGAGAAATCACAGCCTACTCGCTCTATCTGCTCTCGTCTCTAGTCTCTGCAAGGATATTTATAGGCAGAAGGAGGTTCCAGAACATGAGATGAGGCTACGCGTCAAAAATCGACGCGGACGCGTAAATCGACGCGTGCCTCCACTAAATTGTCACGGGTCCCCAAGATCCTTGCGGATCCGTGGCAAAACCAGGGACTCAGGTCCCTGGTTTTGGTCCACGTCTTTGTCTGGTCTCGAGAAGCTTCTATATGGTCTTGAATGTGAGTATTTGGATATGAATTTTCGTCAGATTCGCGCCCAACTTCTAAATCTAATGTATTTTCTAGAATTTTTCTAGCTTGGTGTCATGCCCCGCTTCCCAAAATACACAGAAACAGATCGCGGCGAAGGTCGGCAACGGATATACTCGAGAATAATACCCCACGCATATACCTTAAGCCTAAGAACAAGTTATAAATATCTACCATAATGAATCAATCTTACTGCAATACTACATATAAATGTTCACACATGATACCAGATGAATAAAAGAATGAAGCAAATACTGAGTCTAATGCACAGAATCATGAAAATAATAAGAAGAAAGAGTAGGAAGAAAGATACCGAAACTGGAGAATCGAGCAAAGAAAACTCTGAGCTCCTCCAGATGTCTGTGATTCTCTCCTAATACCTGATCAGTAATAAATATGCAAACTTAAAATATAAGAGCTCCTAATTAATGTGTAAGAATAAATTGAAAAGTGCACGTGCATATAACATGTGAGCAGATAAAGAAAATGTATACACTGGAATAAGAAATGACATGAATAAATTAAATAAATAGTAATGTGATAGCACACAGTAGAGTATGTGTCCAGTCAGGTGTCTATCACAATCTATATATATATATCAGGCGAGTAGAGTCAGTCAGTACTAGAATCAGATATTCAATCAGGTCAGATATATCATGTATCATGTAAAGAAATCAGTTACAGTACATTATTATTTATTATGTCAGCGAACACTAATTGCCACCTGTAATAGACACATCCTATATCACGCCTATCACGCATGTCAATCGAGATCCTAAGTTATTGAAACTGATCTATTAGAGACATTGTCCATGCTTAAGTGAGTTCCATACATACCCGGAATTACGGCCCAATTACCTGCCGCTGAACCAGATCCTACCGCTTGATAGTCAATAATAATAACAATATAAACAATACGGGATGTCAGTCATCTCCTGAAATCCTGCAGTGGAACCGTATCTCGGCTGCGCAACCTATATATCTTAGGTCCACTCAAAATACAAATGCTGTCTCCATTAATTTTTCCAATCGAAGTATAAGTTGTCTATTTATATTATTATTTAGAGCAATCAGTATCCATGTTATTTCAATTACTGGGATGATATGGTGACAGTAACAATATCAATGATGTAACAATAATAATGTGGACAATATTACCGTGTAAACGGTAAAACAATAGAACAATGCATGTATTACGGTCTGACAATATTTTTCAGTAATTTTCAATAACATGAATTAATATAATAACAAGCCCGGATACTGCTCAAAAGATAGTCTCATCTAGAACTGATCAATATCTCATCCATATGTACTAGGATACCATAGTAACTGATCCATCAACCTATAGTCTCAATACATTCATTGTGAACGTCAAGTATCAATCCATATCAAAGTAATCTGGTACAGTAAACCACCGTCCTAATGAATCAATAATCAATTCTCTCATACTATCAATCTACTCTAATTCTCAAATCATTGATATATTCATCCTCTGAGTCATTGATATATCCGATTCTCAATAACTGAAATAACTACAAGTTTTGATATATCTAATCAAATTCTCACACTCCAATCTCATTAAGATCATCACACACTCTTACTTCTATCAAGGTCAATCACAAGATCTCAAAACTCAAGTAACATATCAAGTGTGTGTGTGTGTGTGTGTATATCTAAAATCCACCCGGCCGGGTCAACCCAATCAACATCTATTCCTCAACCCCCAAGTCAACTCCATTCTGTCAACTCTACTAACAAGTCCAAGTCCAAAATCTCGTTCTTTTAGTAAAAATTCTAAATTAATCAAACATCAATATCCAACTAAACTCTCATCCTGTTTTACCACTAATAAAGAATAACCAAATCTACTGATAATGCCTCCTAGATATCCACTCATATAACTATCATGATGAACCAGTTAAATCTAAGATTCAAATCTGTTTATAGTCTAAGTTACATCATCAATAGTTTCAATCCCAACTAAGATCATAACTAAGGAGTGGGATATCCTCAAGCTACATGAAATTAGAAATGTCTACTTCTAATACTCAACATCAACAAAATATCATAAGTACTCGAATGATATAATCAGTAAATATATCCCAAATACTTACAATTATAAATCTAACTACATCAATCTTATCAGAATATTATTCAAAATCCTCTGTAAGATATATAGGCCTCAATCCAACTCTAACTCTCGCTAAGTCCAAATAAATTCTTATCTGATTAATCACCAAATAAATAATTATCAAGTCTGATAAATACTCCACATAAAAATATACATCTAATCACAGTCATGAACCAATCATCTCAAGATCAAATCCATAGACAGACTAACGTACATCATAACTAGATTCGAATTCGAAAACGGTAATCATCTATGCATGAAGTGGTACAAGTCTAATATCTCAAAATCAAAATATAAGGTCCATATATGTCTGATACTCAAATATAAACTCGGTCAGTCAGTCAATAGATCAAATCAAGTCACAATCCAGGGTACCAATACTAGGCTTAAGCCAATAACGATAAACTACCAACACATAAAATGATACTGATAATCGCTCAAATAAACTAAATAAACAAGGTGAGCACTCACTGATGCCTCGTGAAGTGATACAGGTAATCTAACTTGTAAAATAAATCAGACGATCATATAAAATGATACAAGTAATATATAGATGCCTATTGGCAATGATAAATAAGAAAATATACAAGAACAAACACTCACATGAAATGACGTGATTTTGAATCTGAATCGCCGTCTGGTCTTCGCTATACGAACCGGTATAAATCTATGGATCATCCCATGGATCGGTCTTCAAATCGCCAGTGTATCGGGTCCATAACGGGCACAAATTTGAATCGGGTCCGGTTCTCCTTTTATCAGGTTCGGATCTCATGAGCGGGTCCAAAATGTTGTAACACACAACCATACATACATCACACATATTATACATACACACGCATACACACGCGTATACACACACACACACATACACACTCACCTACACATTCATGCATATATATATATATATATATATATATATATATATATATATATATATATATATACATATACATATATATATATATATATATATATATATACAAATATATATATATATACATATATATATATATATATATATATATATATATATATCAACACACTTATACTTATTATAACCATGCAAAAATAACACTCACATACATCACTCACGCACACAACACATTTGTAAACCCATGCATTACATACATGCACACACTGGTAATTATCATTTACAAAAAAAAATAACCTCACATTGGTTCTATCTAATTTCATTTCAGTGACACCTGACCTGTAACATCCCGAATTTTTATTATTTATTTCTTTTCCTAAAGAATATCTTAATCCTCTGCCAGGAGATAATGCCGGATAATTGGGACTGATAACTTTATGTTCGGTGTACTCTAATCATAAATTGGTGTGGCAATGCAAATTTTAATTGGTATGTCTATATATCTATATAAATTTAATTATTTTTCTCTGATGATTAAGTGAGAAATTTGTGTTAATAAATTACCACAAGTATGTGATAATGTAAATATCAATGTTTATGTAAAGAATAATCATGTATATGCAAGGTGTCATATATTTTAATATTTGAAAATAATTATACATGGTATATACTACCCCACCAACCATACCCCTTTAATTAATTGTAATACTTGGTATTTAGAAATTTTAATTAGAAAGGGGTTAGGTGTGCATGGAGAAAAGAGGTGTAGGGCTAGGATCATTTTGATCCTAGCCTTGGCCATGTGGCAAGACTTGAGGGGAGTTGATAATTGCAAAGATTATATTGTTAAGGGCCTTTTTGTTTAATGACCTCCTCTTACGTGAGAATCTGAGAGGAGAAATCTCTTTCTTCTCTGTAAAAATTTAGGGCTCTCCAAAAACAACCAAACCCTAATCTCTCTCTCTCTCTCTCACTTACCCTCAGCCGAAGCCAGGGAGGCGGCGCAACCGCGCGCCACCAGCGCGCGGCCGCGCACAGCCGCGCGGGGGCCGCGCGGGGCCGCGCGGGGGCCGCGCGGGGCCGCGCGGGGGCCGCGCGGGGCCGCGCGGGGGCGGCGCAGGCGGCGCACAGCCGCGCGGGCGACGCCCCAGGCCGCGAGTGGGCTTGGTTGAGGGGGGGGATCTTGGTTGATTGAAGAAGTAAAGGAAAAATTCAGATTGTGAATGGTTTTGCAAAGGTAAATCAAAGCCCTAAATTCTGAAATTTGTTCCTAAAAACCCAAATTTTCAGAGGCAAAGATTTGGTGAAGGTAAAGTTATACTACACTAATCCTTCTCATGTCATAATTTATTTCATAACTAAAAATGGCCTTTGTTCTTTGCTAGGGTTTGAGGGAAGGGGGGAAAAATGGAGTTTCTCATAGAAAAAGGTCAAGTTTTTAAAGGTGAAATTCAGCCCTAGATCTGAATTTTAAGGTGAGTTCATCTAAGACTTGATAAAATTCTGATTTAAATTTTAGAAGAAAATTTGCATATAAATAGTGGTAACCTTCCAAGATATTGGTGAATTTAGCACTAAAAGATATCTTGTTGATCTCTTGAATAGGATCATGATTTGGGTTCATGTAGAAGCTAAAAGATTGGTGAAGAACTCTCCGAATGAAGGTGAGAACTTGTTGGGTTAGGTTATTAATTAAATGAATATTGTGGGCATGAATATTGGAATGAATTGAGGCTATGTGATATTGCTTAATAGTAAGAATTGGGTTGGGTATTGGACTCCATGAAAATATTAATTAGAAACAAATTATTGTATAAGAAACCGTGAGATAGCCATAATAATCATGTTGGTATACTCTCAAGGGTAAGAGGCTAGCAATATGTAATGGTAAAATAGGTCTCTTCTACAAGAGCATTGTAATCCACTTGATATTTAACTAAGAGTTAAATTATGTGATGTTGTTGCTACTATTAAATAGGGGGATTAGCATGTCGGTGCCCGAGGTGATTATTCGGAAAGGAAACAAGAAGCGGTGCTCGGTACGAACCTTTTGTAGAACGCTCAACTTTATGGTGAGTGGGGTTTTTAAATAAATTGGACCGCTTTATATTAAATTGCAAATATTATAGTAATTTGTTGATTTAGCATTTTGCCAAATATCATATGTGGCTTGCATTTTGAAGTATAGTTTACAATGGCATTGACATGCATGTTACGGAATAGAATTCATTTGGGTGACATGAATGTGATTAGTGTATGTTATTTGATGTTGTACATATATGTATATGTGTTATGCTTGGTTAAGACAAGGATACTAATTTTGCATAAGAATACATGATAGTGGGCAAGTACTCATTGAGAGTATCATTCCATATATGAAATGACGTGTAAGTTAGTTTTAAATTGCTTGTGATGAATATTATAATTTAACCGTGCATGGTGCATTTGTGTTTAAAGGAGGAAGAGGCCGGGCGGGAGCCGGTAGGAGGGGGGAAGACGGGGATTTGACATATAATTATGTATATATATAAAAGGAGGAAGGGGCCGAGCGGGAGCCGGTAGGAGGGGGGAAGACGGGGAAATTTACATATTTTATATATATGAATTATTAAGGAGGAAGGGGCCGAGCGGGAGCCGGTAGGAGGTGGAAGACGGGGGAATTACTTTTACATTGAATGGCATTGGTGATATGCTTATATTTGTATTTTGCAAGTGATGGTGAATAAATGGCTATACTTGATGTATACGTTTGTGTGAGTGTGTGACACTAAGAATATTTTAATGTGTTATTGTATGTGGTAGTGGAGACCCCGTATACCGGTCCTATGTGCATCTATCAATAATAGCTGGAAGCAAATACACAATTATAAAGAATGATGCATTATTACATACTTCATGTGCCACATTCATTTTATTTTCAAGTACCATGAATATTATACATCGTTAATGCTATGCTTCATTTTTATGAATGAAATTGACTCCACTCACTGAGCTGTCGAGCTCACCCCCCATAGCTTCATGTTTTCAGGGCTAGCCAGGGATAAATATCAGCTAAAGGCAAGAGTAGAGCACTGAAAGGGTGCACAACATTCACTGTGTGGGCCTATTAAGCTTCCATAACGACTTGTAATTAATTAATGTGGTTATATTCATGTACATGGAGATGATGTATATATGTAGATTCGTGTATGAACTCTTAATGGGTATTATCTTGGGTTGGATTATGTTAGATGGTGACACTAAGGAAATTATCCTTAAGTAAGTCCTTAAATTATTATCTTGTGTAGTATTCCTATAATAAGCGTGTGAGAATTTAAGTAGGCGATGTCAAGCCGAAAATGTGATATAACTGCGTGGGATATGGTTTATGGATATAGATTTATGAGAAATTTTGGAATTGTATGTATCTATGTATCAGAGTAAACTTCGTATTTTCAAAGGAAGTGCTGCCGAAAATTTTAAGAAATTTGGAGATCATTATGATGATCTGTGGATCAATTTAATGTATATATATATGGAAAAATTATGAAAACTGGGACCGTTACAGTTGGTATCAGAGCTAAGATTTAGAAATGAGGAGTAAGGCAGAGATATAGGGCCTAGAAAGTGTAGGCAGAGGAATGTGACCTAGAATTGTTATTTATGCATCGGGATTGATCCATAGGACTAATATGTATGTGTGTGTGCATTGTTTGATTGATAGCGTGACAGTATATAAGAATTTCCAAGGGGGGTAGTCGGTTCTGACGTGTATGATTGATCTCGAAGTGCAGAATATTGATTATTTTCATACGTTCGAATGAGGGCATACCCGCGTGTCTTGATTCGAATGCGTTCTATTGGGGGTGCGGGCCCTCAGTATGAGCTGCCAGTGATATGGGACACTGGAATATGAAAGTAATTGAAATATCAGGCAAATCAAGATAAATCGGAACAGAAGAACCTTATTAAGAATTTGGGTGTGGGATGATTAAAGTCGCAGATAAAAGAATATAAGGGATATGTCATATTGTTAGGAATATGAAATTGTTACTCTTTGAAGAACATCTTTATATAGGGATAATTTATACTGTATGAATATGAAATGAAGAGAGGATGATATTTTGATGAATCTAGAAACAGAATCATAAGTACCCTAGTGTTTAATAAGATGGTCAATGCATACTTGTGTATACAATTGTGAGTCTACCAGTACGCTGAGGGACTGATGGTATGAATGTCATTTGTTTTGTATGTATAGTGGCAGGATCATTGTATGTGAAATTGAGAAGCAAATTATGTTATGAGACAATCTTATGTGGGTGACATTATACAAATCCTTATCTTATGTCTCAACCAATTATTGTATACAGATTTAAGTCAGGTGCTCACCGCAAGTTGCAACTGTCATTGATATTACACTAAGTTACATCATGTCAGATAATGAAATAGTGTTTGAGTTCACTAGATGAAATCAGATCAAGTAACAACATTCATAAGAACAATAATTGTAACTTATTGTAAATTTTATGTATGGATGTACCTGTGACATGGGTAGTTATTATTTACCCAGTGTAATTCTTTCGAAATTTGGGAAATTAAAAATTTGATACATTATGACCTCTAAATGTGGATAATAATATCAGTGATTATAACTTCTCCATCGAGCATATGATAGGGTATAAAACCTATGCTATTGATTGATAATAAAGTTAAATTTAAAGCTAAGAGATAATTCTGGGTCAACTTCTCACCTCTTGCAAGCAAAAGAGGGATGGCTTCGTAATGTAGAAAAGATGTTAATACGATAAATTACAATGGAAAGCATGAAATTATCCTTATATAGTTAAGGTCTCAAAAACCATAGTAGTTCGGGAAATTCTTGAAGGAATTGAATAATTGTGAAGAATGAAAATTTCTCATGACAGATAAGAATGATATGAAATAATGACTCTGGAAATTCTCAAAACATTCTTGTGGCAACTCAAGTCGCAATGAAAAGCTAAATTGGATTTCTGATGCCTTTAATTATTCGATACAACAAATCAACTTGAAGCTGTTGAATATTGATTAACTTTACCACCAGAGGTATTACTCTGTATAATGAAACCTTGGTAATATACATTTATGTTAGAATTGGGATTTATCATGACTTTGAGAGAATTCTTGTTATTTTAGAAAACAACGAGCATAAAGTAAAGTGTTACAGCTACTGCAATATTAAAACACTCTGTGTCATCTGTAAAAGAAGGATTGTTCACTTACCTGTAATTGGTAAATTGTGGTGGGAAACTAATTCAGAAAAAGAGGATGATCAGATATTAGTGTACTCATCACATACATGAATAAGTCGATGGAAGGACATGACTTTAGCTTTCTTTGATTGAATTAACTTCGTCCCGTCAATAAAGTATTAAATGATAAACAGTTTAGTTAATTAAGCCACTGAGTTTTTGAATTTTGTCATCTATTTTGTTAGATCATGACATATATATTTGTGGAGGAACTGATGCAAGTTCTAGTCTACAAGTAAAGTAATTAAAATGTAAACCATTTCTCATGACACAGGATTTAATATGGGAGTTCGCTAGAAATTCAGCGGTTGTTAAGGCTTATCCGATAAAGTTGTGATACGAAAAGTAGTTTGAATCCATAACACTTTAGATCAATCGAATATTTGAGTTTAAATTGGATCTATTATTACCGACTGACTCCACCGCCAGAAAAGCATTCAAAGTTTCAAAGCTCCGAGGTCAAAATTGATATTAAGAAGGGATTTGACCTTAAATAAAGTGGGAAATTATTTAAAGGAACTATCATTGGTTATGAAGTAAAATTTTTACATCAAGCATGTAGGCGGTCAGCAACATTCGTGTGAAAAAGGATTGAAACCTTGTTCTAATTCATCATAGATTTTTACTCCTTGCATAACCTGAAAGTTTTGAACTGCCAATGTTCATAAAATCAAGTGTTGATTGAAATTAACAAGGGATGTATTCCACAGTTAGAAACCTGTGCAAATTTTAAGTTAAGTATGAAGTTGTAAAAGCTACATGGAATCGGAAGAGGAATTACAAATATTTGACCCTATCTTATTCCTCCTGCTATAAGTTTCGAGGACGAAACTTTCTTAAGGAGGGTAGAATGTAACATCCCGAATTTTTATTATTTATTTCTTTTCCTAAAGAATATCTTAATCCTCTGCCAGGAGATAATGCCGGATAATTGGGACTGATAACTTTATGTTCGGTGTACTCTAATCATAAATTGGTGTGGCAATGCAAATTTTAATTGGTATGTCTATATATCTATATAAATTTAATTATTTTCTCTGATGATTAAGTGAGAAATTTGTGTTAATAAATTACCACAAGTATGTGATAATGTAAATATCAATGTTTTATGTAAAGAATAATCATGTATATGCAAGGTGTCATATATTTTAATATTTGAAAATAATTATACATGGTATATACTACCCCCACCAACCATACCCCTTTAATTAATTGTAATACTTGGTATTTAGAAATTTTAATTAGAAAGGGGTTAGGTGTGCATGGAGAAAAGAGGTGTAGGGCTAGGATCATTTTGATCCTAGCCTTGGCCATGTGGCAAGACTTGAGGGGAGTTGATAATTGCAAAGATTATATTGTTAAGGGCCTTTTTGTTTAATGACCTCCTCTTACGTGAGAATCTGAGAGGAGAAACCTCTTTCTTCTCTGTAAAAATTTAGGGCTCTCCAAAAACAACCAAACCCTAATCTCTCTCTCTCTCTCTCACTTACCCTCAGCCGAAGCCAGGGAGGTGGCGCAACCGCGCGCCACCAGCGCGCGGCCGCGCACAGCCGCGCGCACAGCCGGCGGGGCCGCGCGGGGGCGGCGCAGGCGGCGCACAGCCGCGCGGGCGACGCCCCAGGCGCGAGTGGGCTTGGTTGAGGGGGGGGATCTTGGTTGATTGAAGAAGTAAAGGAAAAATTCAGATTGTGAATGGTTTTGCAAAGGTAAATCAAAGCCCTAAATTCTGAAATTTGTTCCTAAAAACCCAAATTTTCAGAGGCAAAGATTTGGTGAAGGTAAAGTTATACTACACTAATCCTTCTCATGTCATAATTTATTTCATAACTAAAAATGACCTTTGTTCTTTGCTAGGGTTTGAGGGAAGGGGGGAAAATGGAGTTTCTCATAGAAAAAGGTCAAGTTTTTAAAGGTGAAATTCAGCCCTAGATCTGAATTTTAAGGTGAGTTCATCTAAGACTTGATAAAATTCTGATTTAAATTTTAGAAGAAAATTTGCATATAAATAGTGGTAACCTTCCAAGATATTGGTGAATTTAGCACTAAAAGATATCTTGTTGATCTCTTGAATAGGATCATGGTTTGGGTTCATGTAGAAGCTAAAAGATTGGTGAAGAACTCTCCGAATGAAGGTGAGAACTTGTTGGGTTAGGTTATTAATTAAATGAATATTGTGGGCATGAATATTGGAATGAATTGAGGCTATGTGATATTGCTTAATAGTAAGAATTGGGGTTGGGTATTGGACTCCATGAAAATATTAATTAGAAACAAATTATTGTATAAGAAACCGTGAGATAGCCATAATAATCATGTTGGTATACTCTCAAGGGTAAGAGGCTAGCAATATGTAATGGTAAAATAGGTCTCTTCTACAAGAGCATATTAATCCACTTGATGTTTAACTAAGAGTTAAATTATGTGATGTTGTTGCTACTATTAAATAGGGGGATTAGCATGTCGGTGCCCGAGGTGATTATTCGGAAAGGAAACAAGAAGCGGTGCTCGGTACGAACCTTTTGTAGAACGCTCAACTTTATGGTGAGTGGGGTTTTTAAATAAATTGGACCGCTTTATATTAAATTGCAAATATTATAGTAATTTGTTGATTTAGCATTTTGCCAAATATCATATGTGGCTTGCATTTTGAAGTATAGTTTACAATGGCATTGACATGCATGTTACGGAATAGAATTCATTTTGGGTGACATGAATGTGATTAGTGTATGTTATTTGATGTTGTACATATATGTATATGTGTTATGCTTGGTTAAGACAAGGATACTAATTTTGCATAAGAATACATGATAGTGGGCAAGTACTCATTGAGAGTATCATTCCATATATGAAATGACGTGTAAGTTAGTTTTAAATTGCTTGTGATGAATATTATAATTTAACCGTGCATGGTGCATTTGTGTTTAAAGGAGGAAGGGGCCGGGCGGGAGCCGGTAGGAGGGGGGAAGACGGAGATTTGACATATAATTATGTATATATATATAAAAGGAGGAAGGGGCCGAGCGGGAGCCGGTAGGAGGGGGAAGACGGGGAAATTTACATGTTTTATATATACGAATTATTAAGGAGGAAGGGGCCGAGCGGGAGCCGGTAGGAGGTGGAAGACGGGGGAATTACTTTTACATTGAATGGCATTGGTGATATGCTTATATTTATATTTTGCAAGTGATGGTGAATAAATGGCTATACTTGATGTATACGTTTGTGTGAGTGCGTGACACTAAGAATATTTTAATGTGTTATTGTATGTGGTAGTGGAGACCCCGTATACCGGTCCTATGTGCATCTATCAATAATAGCTGGAAGCAAATACACAATTATAAAGAATGATGCATTATTACATACTTCATGTGTCACATTCATTTTATTTTCAAGTACCATGAATATTATACATCGTTAATGCTATGCTTCATTTTTATGAATGAAATTGACTCCACTCACTGAGCTGTCGAGCTCACCCCCCCATAGCTTCATGTTTTCAGGGCTAGCCAGGGATAAATATCAGCTAAAGGCAAGAGTAGAGCACTGAAAGGGTGCACAACATTCACTGTGTGGGCCTATTAAGCTTCCATAACGACTTGTAATTAATTAATGTGGTTATATTCATGTACATGGAGATGATGTATATATATAGATTCGTGTATGAACTTTTAATGGGTATTATCTTGGGTTGGATTATGTTAGATGGTGACACTAAGAAAATTATCCTTAAGTAAGTCCTTAAATTATTATCTTGTGTAGTATTCCTATAATAAGCGTGTGAGAATTTAAGTAGGCGATGTCAAGCCGAAAATGTGATATAACTGCGTGGGATATGGTTTATGGATATAGATTTATGAGAAATTTTGGAATTGTATGTATCTATGTATCAGAGTAAACTTCGTATTTTCAAAGGAAGTGCTGCCGAAAATTTTAAGAAATTTGGAGATCATTATGATGATCTGTGGATCAATTTAATGTATATATATATGGAAAAATTATGAAACTGGGACCGTTACATGACCTAGGTATAAATTCATATGCATCCCCGGATTCTATTTCCTATTTTTCCCCTGTATCATGATTTTTACTACTTTCCCTAAATTTAAAGTGTAATTCATATAATTTTATCAATTACACGATCAGCAGACAGTCCGTAATAATTCATGTTAATTCAAGAGACAAATCCTTGAAGCTGTGAAATATATAAATATAGATTGAGGTAACATAATCAGCAAACTTTGTTTAATTTCAATAGTGGTTGCCATCTGATTTTTATGAACAAAAACTAAAAGACAGTAGAAAAGATTGCACAAAACCACAAGCAAACTATATAGATACCCAGGAAGCAGGGGGGTATAATTTGTTAGGAAATTATTGAAAGGCAATGGAAAGGACTTCTAAGCAACCAAGTAATTGTATGATTTAGAAAATGTTTAAGTAGGAAACTGCTATTATGGCTTAATAAAATCTTTTTGCAATTAAATTCACTAAATTCAATACTGCCAAATAAGATAAATACCACTGCCTTCATAAAAAGGGAAAGTTGTGAACAACAAAAGCAATGGTACCCACCTAAAAGATGACAATAAATAGCAGTCTAATCACATAAAGTTATGATAGAAAATATTCAACAGTATAACATAAGCTAATACTAAACCACAAACAAGTATTGTTGAAAACTCACGACAAAAGGAGGAGGGTATGGCCGGGAGAAGGCCGCGACAGAGCTCGCCGGAGGGGATGGCGGAGGCCGACGGAGAAGGTGAATGATTACGGAGGCTTGTCGGAGAGGATAGGGGAGTCGCGGGCGCTCGCCTACAGAGGATGACCTGGAAGTGGGGTGCCATGGCAAGGAGGTGGGAGGTGGCCATGGAGGAGATAGAGTCGGGTGAATGCCGTATGGGGGATGGTCTCGGCTTGAAGGAGGAAGGCATGGCCAAGGAATAGTGGTAGATGCGAACGTGGATCTTGGCGGTAAGGCAGAGCTCCAGTGGGTGGTTCACGGCTCCGACGGAGGGGTTCGGAGTGCGTGGGACTCACCGACGGAGGTCGTGGTGGTTCTGGAGGGCAGCGGAGGAGAAGGGGGTCTCGGCATAGGCGGCAACCGTGGCCTCAGCCAAGGTATGGAGATGTGTAACGCCCCGATCCCACGGGTACAGAAATGTTACTACGACGTATATATGCAGGTCCGAAATACCCTCACGTATATACGCTAAGCATCAATACAGGCAAGAATCAGAGTACGGAAGCACGTGGTGCATTATACATTCCAACATATGAGTATAATTATAAAATTATCACCAGACGTGACACAATATTACATCACCGATATGCGCAAATGTGAGAATACAAAGAGATGTAAAGTATGAACAGTACAAAAGGCGCTCACGAGTTTGCAGGAGGAAAGCTCAAGAGACGCGCAGGAGGCCTGGAAGAATAGGGCTCTGGACGGTCTGATGGGGATCCAGGCTTCAGCTGCGCCTTTCTGATCAGCATCCGGGAGAATCTACAATCTCCACATGACCTGGACATGAGGTTTTAGGGGAGTCAGAACTCCCCAGCGAGTGGTGATGCAAATGCCAAATGGTGTGCAGGAACAAGCACACGTGTATCGATGAATTCGAATAGAATCCAAATGGTAGGGCCAGAGGTAAGCAGTTATAATATAATCATAAAATCAAAAATCGTACAGCGAAAACTCACATCTCTCTCTCTCCCTTGTTCTGCAACTCAAATTTCAAAGTGAAAGTGAAGAAGTAACTCGGATTCTGAAGAAAGATTCATTCTGAAAGAAGGCATAGAAAATTCAATAGATTCTTTAATAGAATTGTTGTCTGAATCTGTGACTTTCAAAGAAGAATATTATTCTATTTCCTCTTTTCTCTATAGTGGATGTTCCTCCAAGTAAAGACAAATATTCTCCCTGAGATTTGTCTGGTCCTGCTACTTTGATAATCCTGTGAAGGTACTGGTTAACTACGGTTCGACCGTACGGTGATTTGGTAGTACTATCCAAATACCGTGAAGAAGTGTTGTATCTTGGGAGACCAGCGTCCAGTAACCCGTTAGCAGCGTAGCGGGGGACGTAATTGTCTTAAGGAGATTCGCTATAAGCGTACCTCATTCCAAGTACTGTAAGTGAATTAGTATTCTTTATACAGGGGTTATACTGATATACAGTATATTGAGACTGACTTATACCAGTCTAATTAGTGTTTAACCAAGTAAGGTAATTGAAAGGTAGTTTTGTAATTAAGGAACGTTCTATTAAACGGAAAATCTACCACCTGATATTCACCGACCTGGCCAATTAGATCGGAGACATTGATTAGTTGTCAGATTGATTCCTAGATCTAACAATCTTAAGACAATTATTATCAAAGTAACTTACTTTTGTTCTGCTTGAAATTGTAGAAAATATCTGAGACTAATCAAGACAGCTCAAGTAAGGCATCAAACATGCAGATTCAAACTTTGATGCCTGCTCCACTTCCTAACTCGAAGCCGGAGAAGCCAGAAAATTCGATGGCACAGAATACAAGAGGTGGTAACAGAAGATGCTCGTCTACTTGACCACTCTGCATTTGGCCAAATTCCTGCAAGAGGATCCACCAAAACCCGGAACTGATCGTGACTCTGTCCTTGCAGTCGATGCATAGACGCAAGGTGATTTCCTTTACCGAAACTATATTTTGAATGGACTGGATAACTCTCTTTATAATATGTAACACCCCGAATTTTTCAACCCTGATTTAATACTATACTCTTTGATTTTGAGATTTTAAAGAATATCAGGAATTTTATTTTGGTTATATTTATGTGATAATAAATTTGGAAATTTATCAGGGAAATTTGAAATGAATTAATTGGAAGTATTTAAATAAATATGCATGTTATATACATATATATATATAATAGTGGTGATAATAATTATGGTGATGTATATATATGGGTACAAGTCACACATTTGTATATGACCACACTTCATGCAATATCTAAATATAGAAGAATTTATTTTGTTACTTGTATTAGTGGGATATGACCTCATATTAGATGGAGGGCTAGGATTGACTTGAGATGAGTGAGGGGAGTAGGTGAAGAGTTAAGAGATGAAGACAAGTGGCACTTAAGACAAGTTAATATTTTTAGAAAATTGTTTATTATAGGATAGGGAGAGAATAAAATTTACTTCTCCCCCAAATCTCTCTCTTTCTCTCCCCCTCACGCAAGTCCCCCAAGAAAACCCTCTCTCTCTCTCTCGCGCGGGTGGCACGGGTCGGGCGGGCCGCGGCCAGGGTGCGCGGCCAGGGCGCGCGCCCAGCGCGCGGCCAGGCGCGGCCGGTGCGTGGCCAGCGCGCAGCCAGGCGCGCGGCCAGGGCCGGCCAGGCCGCGGCCAGGGCGACGGCGGCGGCGGCGGCCGGCTAGGGCGGCCGGAGTGTTGGAACTTCGTTGTGGGTGAGTGGGTTTTCCCTCTTTCCCTCTTTTCTCAAATTTCATCCCTTGCAAACCCTAGATCTTGACCCATTGAATTAAATGAGATTTTTCCCTTGAGTTATTATGATAATATTCCTTGAAATTTCATAACTTTTAAAGTATGAAGGGGTCTAAATTTATTGTTGATATTATTGAATAAATCAAATTGTATATGAATGGTGGGTAGGGAGGTTGCATGTTAGGGTATATTATGTAGCGATGGAACCCATAAATTTTTAGATTTCACTTAGATCTCAAATCTGAAATTTCATCCTCACCTTTTACTTTGATGGTAATGAAGCTTTCATTGAGATTTTGTGAGATTAAATTTTGAGCATGTTTGTCTTTCTTAAATAGGAATAAAAATGCTTTATAGAATCATTTGATTTAATGCATGATGAACTTGTTAGGTGTTGCATTTCTTATAGTAAAAATTTCTTTTGTGATTATGTGACTCTCGTGTAATAACATGCGACCTAGCCTTTTGGCGACAAACTATTAACCCTATATGATAGAATAATGCCCAAAGAAGGGTTATGGTTTAGAGTTAGTTAAAGTATATCAAGATGAATACTCTCTTGTAAATTGTATATGGTTCTATCTCGGGAAATCAATCGGAGGTTAGTATTGGTCATCATTAAGTAAATGAGGTTAAGCCAAAGGTGGGTGACATCACATCAAAAGTCCAAGTAACGATTGATGTATTGTTATTAGAAGTCAAGATTAATCCAAGTATGGTATTAGTATCATAAATTCGTGGATCGTTACAATTGGGGGAGATCAAGTTAAAGATCTCTCCTAACCATTGGTGTATATTGAGCTTCTTGAAGTTCCTTACACTTGGGATGGTTGAACATCTTGTCATTCTTATGTGGTAACCACAAAAGCAAATCAAAAATTTAATCTTGGTCATGTTAGTGAGATATAAAGAAAATTTTTCGATATAGGTTAAACTATGAAATTGAGGAGACTTTAAGGGGGTTTGTGATCAATCATGTAGTGATTGAACTACGAATGCTCTTATAAACATTTCTCGTAATCAAAATCTAAATACCTAAGTTCATGCCTTCCTTATGATTTAATTGAGATGAGGAAATAAGAGGGAAAGTTGAGAAAATGTGTAGTTCAAAGCACTGGGTAATAATAATACTAGTCTGTTAAAGTCTGTCCAGATTTGAAACCAGAATCTCGGGGTTCCTTGCGTAAGGATATTTAGTAAGGAATAGGTCATGTAATATACCGTTGGAAAGCTAATCGAGTCCACTTTCCAACCGCGCTTGCGGTGTCTTAATCAAATGTCTGTGCTAGAAATTATTACTGGAACATGATAACGTGTCGAAAGTACAAAGTAGCAGAATTTTAGATGTCTAAATGATTTTCTGTTTATTTCAGCTTGTCATGCGACTTGAGCGAGTCATATAAGATATTGCTAGAAAGATCAGTAAATCTAAAGGTTAATGGGAATCCTCGTGTCTCATTTTAATATCAAATGTAGAAGTTACGATAAATCATCTTTGATTGATAGGGAGGTCAGATTCGAGGAAACATATTTTAGATGAGATCTATGGAAAGCTATTGGAATTTATATGTAGACATGTTAGGCTGAGTTAGGACTATACACTGTTCTTCAGTACCACATGTTATGAACACGGGTATGTCATACCTATTTATTTAAATGTTGACCACTTTAAATTAATGTTTCATAACGAGGTTGCCTGTACATTCGGTGTGCTGGTGTTTATCCTTAAACTCAGATTTCGTTAATTTTATCAAAATAAGGAATTATTGTGTCATGGACTCCAAAAGATATATTTCATCCTAGCACATAATTTCTTTGGTGGCCTAGTAGCTGGACTATGAATAGAGTACTTATTGGCACAGTCTGTAGAAAGTTCTGAAGCGCCGAAAGTTAATGGTAAGGATGATAGACCGATCAATTGTAATTCACTGATAAATGTCAGGTTAACGGCCAGCACTAAATTGTATGGACAATAGACTAATAGATGAGCGAACATGAATGCTAAGTGTAAGGAAAGATTTTCTTACTGGTATATTCTTATTTGTAATATTAAGATTGAGAAGTCAGGGTGATGGGATTGTCAATGTCAAGATCAGCTCTGGCAGGAATCCAAAACGCCTCAAATTAACCATCCTTTTAGCTAGGATGGTTGTACAAGTAATACTCTTGCATAAAGATTGTATGTGCCCCATAAGGCAACCAAACTTAAGAGGTACTTGAAATAAACACTTTTAATCGTATGTGTCTTATCTTCCCGAATTCTTATTGCATTCCTTTTTCTTTGAATATAATGTCTTGATTTATGTCGGGGAGTAAAGAGTAATTGTGGCGTTCACATTATTTTATTTAAGGGGGGTAAACCAATCATCTGAGACGATGATCAACTCTATGGGCATAATAACAAATGTTTTGAAATCTCGTATATGAAGATTTGAAAGTGAGAAATATGGGTTGTGGTATATGTACATATGTACTATCTGGTCGTTATGCATGTGTGAATCATGTGAACATGGGCGTCCTTATGTTCAAATACATTTAGCGCATCACATAGAAAATACCATATTATACTATCTTCACACATGTACCATATTACAAGAAGAAAGGGATAGTAAGGCAGGCTTAGAACTGAACACAACATTGTGTAACAAGTGTTGCATTTAACGTAGAACTTTGAAACATGGTGTACAAGGGCATTGTCATGTGTCTCACTGAATAAGAATCATTATGATTGATATGAATATGATGGGTGAATATCACTTGATTTCTGTACTTAATGTAATTGGGGACATGTTCTGATTAATTAATTAATATGAATATTCCTGTAATGATGCAAACTGACAGATAAACATTAATTGTGAGTATGAATGCTTTTGTAAGGGAATTGATGTGCATGATATGTGAACCTTATGAAATTGGATGCGCTGGTTATTGTGTTGTTACTATGATATTGGGTAAACCCCAAGCATATGTCTTCTTTCTTATTTGTGCACATCATTTCGGGCATGACATGTAAGCTAGTTTTATATTGCTTGTATGAAGATTATAACTTAAGTTTGCATGATGCATTATATAAGAGGAGGAAGGGGCCGGGCGGGAGCCGGTAGGAGGGGGGAAGACGGGGATTTGACAAATACATATATATATATATATATTTGGAGGAAGGGGCCGTGCGAGAACCGGTAGGAGGGGGGAAGACGGTGTTACTGTTGTATATACATGCTATATATATTATATTAGGAGGAAGGGACCCGTATGCTGGGCGGAGTGCGAAGACGGTGCTATGATATACACTTAATTGCATCCTTACAAATGATTGATAACGAATGGTTATGTGTGATACAAATGTGTATGTGTGTGTGTGACACTGGGGGCATGATGGATGTGTCGTTGTATATGATAATGAAACCATCAGAATACAAGTTTAGTTCATTGAAATGAATACCATGTATTGGGTAAAAGTGTGCATGTGAACCAGTGCATTTCTTGAAGTGTGATGCATTATTGCATTATGAGAAATATGATATGATTTATGTTATATAATTATGGCTTGTGATGCAAGTGTTATTTGAATGCATAAACTAAGTTTATGGTATAACTCTGGTGGTTAGTGGATTATAGTAGGGTATACAAGGCACGTGAGTAATACACACTATGTTCACATAAGACGAGAGAGTGTAATTATGTAACTCATAGACCTTATCACACGTAAAGATGAAAATCCAAGAAAGCAATTGGGGAGTACAATCATAAGAGTCTGATCGTCCTTGTTTTCCATTATGTTTGCAAAGGGGGAAAACTTACAAAAAAGTTTGAGGAGCTAAATTACAAGTATTCTTAAAAAGATTACAAGTAGATCTCCTCAGAGATTCTGGAGAAGTGTGCCGATAGGAGTCTGGTCAGCGCGCGACCACTTTGTCCCTTTGACGATGCGAGCGATGAGATTCCCTTCTCGCCTGGTTCCGGGAATCAGAGAATAGAGGATTGGTAGAACCCTCTGACTACTTCTCAAAACCACTTCTGTGAGGAATTCCTTCTCGCCTGGTTCCGGAGATTCCTTGAGGAAAAGAGGTTGTTAGGGTATCACCACCCTGAAAAGAGAAGTATTTCTCTTGGAAGGTCTCTGAATTAGAGAACGCACGATGCGTTATGAAGAAGTCTCTGCTTGTGGAGTCCTCTCTCTCCTGTGCCCTGCGATTCCCCTCCCTTGTGCCCCTGATGGGCTATTTATAGGGAAAGTAAGGGTATAATCGTCCCATTTGAAGATATAGAAACAGATTGAACCGAATCTGTTTGAATCTGGAAAGTAGCCTTGCTGCGAGGCTATAATAGCTTCTGCGGAGCTAGAAAATGGCAAGTCGGTTGATCTTTCCGAGGTGTTATGATCCTTTCCATATTGTTAGGAGATTCTCCTTGATCCACTTACTCGTTTCAAGAGAGTCAAGAGATTGTGGCAATCACCTGCCATATTTGGATCCTGATTGGATTTGATTAGATTGAATCCGATCTTATCAGGAGTTTTGATTAGTCAAAGGTTGACCATAGCAGGCTGATGGCGGAGCTGCCCGCTTTGAAGCTCATAGCGGAGCTAGAGGCAATTCCTGACGAAGTCCGAAAAGAGGCTTTTCGGCGAAGCTGTCAGTTAGCTTCCTGGCGATGCTCTGGATGATGTTAGCCTCTCAAACGAGGCTATCTCCTTGGGCTAATGTAATGCTAAATGCTAGCATTTTAGACCTGCTGAGGTCTGTTTAGAAACAATCCGGGTTCACTGTTCTGCTTGCTGGATCAGTGGAGTCCAAACCGCTTCCTTGTCCCTTGGAGTTGGGTGAAAAACTGGTCTTCAGCTCGTCTGTCCCTTGTCTTTTGTAAATGTCAACAAGTTTAGACATCGTTCGGACCAATGAGAATCTTGTCTTTTTTAAGTGTCAACAAGACCCCCTTCAAAGTTTTCGAAAGTCTGCAATAGCCCAGACTTCGAAATACTTTGAACTGCTGTGATGGTGGTGTGGAGTATGAACATCGCCATGATGGTTGAGTTCAGCTTCGCCTTCAATCCTGCTTTGGGATGGATCCGCCGAAGAGTTTGCACTGGTTCGCGAATAGCTTCGCGTCGGGGTAGCTCCGCATCTGGGCTTTCAAGAAATAAGTTCGCTTTGGAACTCCTGTTGCTTTTTCAAAGCCAACTGCCGTGGGGCGGTTACGAGGAGGATCATTCCTTCTTTCGCGCCAATCGAGAGAGATGTTCTCCGATTTGCACGTTTCCAAGGGAGGATATTCCCTTTATTCAAGGCGCCATAAGTACCTTTTATGAGGGAGACGTTTTCTTCCCTTGTACGGTTCCAATGGGAACCGTCCCTGTCATCAAGGCGCAATCAATGCCTTAAGTGCGCTCGTGCTTCCACGCTTGAGGTGGTTGCGCTCAGGCCATGGGGCCTATAAATAGGACACTTGAGGTCCTCTGAAGAGAAGTGCCTTGCCTTTCTTCTTCCCTTCTCTTGGTTGTGAGAGATACTTAGATCTCAGAATTAGTGGGAAAGCCCACCCTGGTTGTCTAACCGGCCAAGGACCAGTAAGTCTTGATCATTCAAAGACTTCACCGCTTTTTAGGGAACTCATCTCCCTTGATTTAGCTTTGGCAGCTCGCTTCAGAGATTAGCTTCCCTTGTTCTTCATCTTGCAATTGGCTGTTGCAGAGAAGGATCTCATCACGGCTTTCTGCGAAACCATCATCTTGATTTGATCAGAAAGACCATTGCTTGTTAAGTCCGCTGCGCAGGCAGGACTTGGGACTTGGCTTCTTCAATAGTTGAGCCAGTCTTGCCATATTGGCGAGGTTGAGACTGTTCTTCACAAGATCAGTCTGACTTTGCCGTATAGGCGAGGCTAGGACTTGGCGTTTGCTGAGCCAGCCCATGGTTGCTGTGCAGGTGGAACTTGTCCTCTGCTGAAGTCGGATTGCTTTGCCGCTGAAGAATCTGACTTAATGTTTTTGCAGCTCTTTCTGTGCTTAACTGCTAACTTGCTTCAATTTGCCTTGCAGCGAGCTATGCTTGCCAGTCTGGTGACTTGATGGAAGAAGCTATAAAATTGCCTTATGCTTCCCCGGTTGAAGCTTTACTTTTAAGCAGGAGGAACAATTCGGGGCAGCGGATGCGCGTCCCAGGGGCTGTTGGCAGCCTCTTATCCGAGATGATTCGATCTGAGGTGAGGCTGGCTGCCGACTTTCAACTTTGGTGGCCTTCGTCGGGGACGATCCACTTCATGGGAGTGGGCCTCACACCCGTCAGATCACTAGCATCAAAACTAGTTCCCATTATAGGTGATCTGACGTGTTGGCGGCGATAAGCTTTTATTGCCAGGCTTCAAAAAAAATGGCCTGGTAAGATCTGCCATTTTGTGGAGAAAAATGACCGTGTCCTTGTGGCACCATCTGCTCATGTGCGAAGGATTACGGCCTTGTGCAGGAGGAAGGCCTTTCCTGTCCCGTTGATCTGGCTTGGTAGCAGATAAAACCGCTTGTATGCCTCAAAAGATCTTTGTTGGGCAACTGAGTGTGTTGTATGAAACACAACTTCGATGTAATATCAATGTACCCTTGCTTTTGAATCAATGAAAGTTCATTGTCTGATCATCTGATTTGCTTGCTTTCACTGAGAGTCTGGCCATAGCTGGGCTGAACTGTATGCAGAGTTAAGGACATTGTCCTTTCTTCGAATGATCTTCGCGAGACCGGCATGTCCCGCAAACAGCAGCCTCTTTGGCGGGCTAAGGTAGACCTCCTGGCGAAGTCTTTGAAGGTTTGTGCGAAGCCCGCACTTTGCTCCTGCGCGGAGTTAACCCTTTAGTGGGGTTGAACCGTCGCACTTTGGGAAAAGCGCCTTAGGCGCTTTGGGCACTGTTTCGAATTAATTCGAAACGGCGGCATGTGCCCTTTTTCGAGGCCTTGATTTAGGCGCTGATTGGCCTATAAAAGCCCGATTGGGCTGAATATGGGAAGATCTCCCTTTATTTTTAGAGAACTTTCTATCTCTTCCTCTTCTTCTTCCTCCTTTGCTTCAGAGTACTACTTTGAGCACTCTTGCATTCCTTCAATGGCGCCCAAGAGACGAGCGGGAAAGGAAGCAGCGACTTCTGCAGCGGAGGGTCCTCCTCCTCCGTTCATTGAGCGACCAATCGCTGGTATGAGACTCTCCAATTTGATTAGAGAGTGGTCTTCATCCTTTGGAGTCGATACTCGGCTATTAGGACGATCGAATATGATCTGTCCTTATCAGGGAACTCGTTTCCCTTAACTTCCCTATTTTACTTGCATCAGGGAAGTAAGAACTGAACAGTTCTCCCCTTGGGCTTCCATAGGAAACCATTGCTTGGGGCAGTCTTCATCCTGTTGAGGAACAGGATATGGGTCGTGTGCCTTCAGTCGTGGCCACGAAGGACGACTGTTGGTCATGAAGTCCTTTCGATGACGTCAGCCCTTAGGGCTATGCCAGTTCCTGCAAAGATGCAGTCTTATCTGTGAAGCGAAGCTTTTTATCAAAGCTATTATCCCGCTGTTCCTGCTTACTGGGCGAGGCTATGCCTTAGCGAATTTTTATGTCTTCGCGTCCATTTGATTGATGAACTAATCATAGTTCATTTTTTTTTTTTTTTTGCAGTACATTACGCCTCCGGCCTTCAGAACAGTCTATTTGGCGTAACCAGTCGAGCAGGGAGCATCAGCTTGCAGTTCATCGGGCAGGCTTCCTTGTTCAGTGAGCCGAGCCCGCTTGTACGGGATACGCTCATTCAGAGTGGTGGCCCGCAGGCCATGCGGAGCATCTTGACTACGGCTTCGTTTGAAGATATTGACCGTCAGGCTTACAAAAAGCCTGACTTCATGTTCGGGGATGCTGCACCTGATCCCGATCGCCAGCTGCAGGCCGGCGAAGGCCAGTGGATCTTCCAGTTGGATGGCGAGAGATTCTATCTCCCGTCTACTAAGCGGCATTTCGCTTTGTCTTCCTTCGCGAGCGTGACTCAGGCTCGGAAGATGGCATGGGGCGTGAGCCTAAATGCCGAGTCTATAAGTGTCGGGAGGTTGACATTCCAGACCGGCTATTCGAGGGCGGGCCCTCCTCGTAGCATAATAGGGCTATACCCTGGGAAGGTGTTGCGGGACCTTCCAGTAGGAGAGAATCCAGCTGCGGCGCCGACCTTCGGTACTCAGTTCTGCGAGGCTGAGGGGAACTACCCCGCCACAGATTTCAGGGCTCCTGGTTGGGTCCATCCTCCTAGGTCATGGTGGGCGGAGTTGACCAATTATATCCTCAATCATTTTGAGGGGGAATTAGAGAGGTTGAACCTCTATGAGGCCGTCAGGGCGACCTGCTACGGCATTGAGATGAAGGTGGCGTGCTTCTACGCCATCCTTGAGTTGTACTGCCCAGCCTCGGGGACTTTCTTCACCCCGGTTGGTGAATTGGGCATGGCCCTGCATGAGATGCGAGAGATCTCTGCTTTGCCCTTCGGGTCTCTTCCATATGAAGAGTATTTTCCGTGTGAGGCGGAGTTGGCTCTCTTGGAGAAGCAAGAGCCTGCTTTGCTTGAGACGTATCGGGAATTGATGTGCCACCTGCACATTTGTTCCAGCATCCACACTGGTGGCAAGGGTAGCTCGAAGAGCTTGAAGAGCTGGGGGAACTACTTGTTCCCGGATATGACTAGTGCGCCCGAGGTAGCTCATTGCGGAGTTGCTGAAGAGGACATCTTGGCAAGGATGGAGGTGCATGCTGAAAAGGACATCGTCGTGACAGAAGATGATGGTCCTTTCGAGAAGGGTGATGTTCTTCGGAGCTTTCACCATCAGGCCCGTCGGCCTATGTCTCGCAAGGCGTTGCTGGCTGGCTTCTTGACCATCTGGTTAAAGAAGTGTGTCGTGCCTTCTTCTTCGGGTGACATTGTTCACCCGAATGTGCTGCTGCCTGCCGTTCGCTTGGTCCATGGCCACCGTCTGGGTCTTCTCCCGGCCATGGTGTGTTGCATTCAGAGGGGCCTTCGTGTTCTGACGGAGGCTTTCTGCAGGCCGATGGCGTCAAGGCGGGGGAAGGGTGCCGTCCTGCCTTGTGACGGACCCAATCCTAGGGTAGGTTTACCGTACACCTACTTGATGGCGTGGTTCGCCTTGCACTGCCCTACTTTAATTGGAGCTGGGGAGGACCCTCCGCCGGGTGTTCAAACGGCGCTTCTCCGTCGTTTTGAAGGCTGTTTGTGGCAGAAAACTTATGTGGCCGAGGCCCGTAAGTTAGTGCGTCGTTATGACGCTTACAGCCTGTTCCGCTGTTTTCCTCGCCTGCGGGGTGCAGGATATAACGAGGAATTCCATGATGTGGAATCAGGTCGGTCTCCCATGAGTCGGGGTGTTTTCGAGTGGCTGGTCTGTATCCGGCCCTCGCATTTGTTGTACAGGAGTGGGGATACCTGCTACCTGGAGCCCTACGTCCCGAGCCGATTTGCCCGCCAATTTGGGTATGACCAGTTGTATGTGGGCAACCCCAATCCGGACCTGGCTTTCATGGGGAGCCTCATTGATGGGGCTCGTGCTTGGCGGTTCTTTACCGCGGATGACACTGGAGCGTGGCTACGCACGCCGCTGAGGGATCCCGGCCTTTGGACGACCCTGTGTTTCTGCCAATGGTATGCGGCTTCGAACTCTACGCCTGCTAGGTTTAACGTCAACCGTTCGGGTGTGAGGTTAATTTCTCATCGGATGAGGCAGAAGGCTTCTGATAAGATGGAGGGCAAACGAGTCCGTGTTCCTGGCATAGAGGAGTTCATCGCTATAGATGACAGCGAGGCTTCTGATGCGGGGAGCCCTCGCTTTGAGGCAGAGACAAGGGCTGATGCCCACGAAGCTGGTGCTCGTGAAGCCAGGTCTGGTGTAGTGGGAGCAGCTCCCCCACAGCATGTGGAAGAAGTGGAGGAAGAGGACTCTGAGGTCCACTTCAAAAGGAAGCGTGGGAGTGGATCCCGTAGGAAGTCGTCGGCGAAGAGGCCCCGTCGCCAGACTCCTACCTCGTGGTAGAGGGTGAGCCCTCTGCTGCGCCTCCTTCTGCTGCTCCATTAGTGGCTGAGCCGTCGGTTGCTGAACCGACTACTGGTAAGATTGGCCTCCATATAATATGCCTTCAGCGCACTTTAAATAACTCATCATTTGCTTTTTGTTGCAGGAGCTGAGGCAATTGGAGAGCAAGGGGAGCACTACGATCCCCTGTTCACTTATGGAAGTGCAGCTGGTTCCTTTGCTTGCTCGGAGGAGTCTGGGGATCATGCGGCCGATATTGGCCCTTCGGGCGCTGAGGCTTCTAGAGGAAGTCCTATGGCATCCAGCTCTGCCGGGTGGTCTGCGGAGGAATCGGCGAGTGGGCCGGCTATCCGCGTTGAGTCTGGTAAGAACTTTCCGATGGGACCCTTGGATTCTGATGCGGCTGACGAGGTGACATCGGCCTTCGGTAAGACTAAGATCTCTTGGTCCTCGCCTATTTGTTGCGTCCCCCTTTTTGACCTTGGTTTTGTTGCAGGTATTCGTCCCCAAGGTGCATCAGCTTCGAAAGAAGCGGAGGGTTTTCCTTTTTATCAGCCCAAATCAGCGGAGGGCCCTGAGGTTGAAGAGGCGGCAGTCCCAGAGGTACCCCCACTTCCAGTCATATCAACGAGTGGGGTGCAGACTGTCTTGCCGAATACGGCATTGAGGGTGATTGTGAGCCCTACCTCCCCGACGCTGGTAGTTGAGCCTGCTGCTCAGGAGGTGGTTGCCAGTCCTACCTCCGCGGTGGCTGGCGTGCTGGTGTCGCTGAGGACTCCGCCGAGGTCACCTTTGGCTTGCCCTGCTGCTGTCGATGTTCCCGCTTCTTCTTCCGCGGTGGTGTCGACTAGGTTGGTAGATTGCTCCGAGGTTGTCTCAAGGGTTGATGAAGCTGAGAATGACTTTATCGGTAATCTGGTCGACAGCTTCTATAATAGTTTGGAGCAGACTATCGGTCTAGTCTTGAAGGGCTCGCCTGTGCCATTTTCGAAGCTGAAGATGGTTCTCTCCCGTGGCATTGAGTGTATTCAGGACTTTGAGGGGTACCATCAAGCTACTGCTCTGGAGCTCCTGGTAGATGACCTTGAGAAGGACGTGGAGGAATGGCGCCATTTCTATCGTTCCGACGCAGCGTCTTTGGCTGATGAACGGCTCGCACGTCTTGTCGCCCAGAAGCGCGAGGCTCAGCTCGCTGCCCAAGAGGCTGTTGAGGCTATCTCCTCTGACTTGAGATCCTTGGAGGCAGAGGAAGCAGAGGTTGGGAGTGCAATTGATGCTTCCAACAGTGCTCTTTTTGACGCTGAAGATAAGATCAAGAGGGCTGAAGAGATGATCCGAAAGGCAAATCTCCTCTTGTCGAAGGCTACACAGATGCGTCATGAAGAGTCTGCGCGGCTTAAGCAGCTCAGGGCTCGAAGTGAGGAACTGGCGGAGCGGAAGTCATCACAGAGGGCGACTTTGGCGGAGACCGAGGCTCGTCTGGCTCAGGCGGTGGACTTCGATGAGGCAGAGCTAAGATCACAGGCGCTGGCCCAGGCTGAAGATGACAGGAGGACGCGGCTAGCTTCGCTCGGAGATCGGATCCGATCTTATCATGTACGCCTATAGGCTCCTCCATGTATCCCATCCTTTTGGATTTAATAGAAAATTTTTCTTTTGTCGTCTGTTGTTTAGATAATGAGACATGACTGTCTGTTGGTTCAGAGGTTGCAGTATCATAACCGAATGGGACGTTGCCAGTCTCGAGGTTAGCCCTTTGCGGGGCTTAAAAGGAAGGGAGATACTTGCCTTTTGTAAATGTCAGCAAGCATCGAGATTGAGACTTAGCTGTCAGCTGGTTCAGGGGTCGCAATGACATGACCAATTTAGACGCCACTAAGCTCAATGGTAGATGAAACTTGGCTATCTGCCAGTTCAGAGGTCGCAATGACGTAACTGGTTGAGAAGCCACCAAGCTTCATCAATAGGTGATACTCGTTTTTTGTAAATGTCAACGAGTATCGAGACCTGTCTTTTGTAAATGTCAACAGGGCTCGGGATTGAGACTTAGCTGTCTGCTGGTTCAGAGGTCGCAATGACATAACCAATTGAGACGCCACTAAGCTCAATGGTGGATGAAACTTGGCTATCTGCCAGTTCAGAGGTCGCAATGACGTAACTGGTTGAGAAGCCACCAAGCTGCAATCAATAGGTGATACTCGTCTTTTGTAAATGTCAACGAGTATCGAGACCTGTCTTTTGTAAATGTCAACAGGGCTCGGGATCGAGACTTAGCTGTCTGCTGGTTCAGAGGTCGCAATGACATAACCAATTTGAGACGCCACTAAGCTCAATGGTAGATGAAACTTGGCTATCTGCCAGTTCAGAGGTCGCAATGACGTAACTGGTTGAGAAGCCACCAAGCTGCAATCAATAGGTGATACTCGTCTTTTGTAAATGTCAACGAGTATCGAGACCTGTCTTTTGTAAATGTCAACAGGGCTCGGGATCGAGACTTAGCTGTCTGCTGGTTCAGAGGTCGCAATGACATAACCAATTTGAGACGCCACTAAGCTCAATGGTAGATGAAACTTGGCTATCTGCCAGTTCAGAGGTCGCAATGACGTAACTGGTTGAGAAGCCACCAAGCTGCAATCAATAGGTGATACTCGTCTTTTGTAAATGTCAACGAGTATCGAGACCTGTCTTTTGTAAATGTCAACAGGGCTCGGGATCGAGACTTAGCTGTCTGCTGGTTCAGAGGTCGCAATGACATAACCAATTTGAGACGCCACTAAGCTCAATGGTAGATGAAACTTGGCTATCTGCCAGTTCAGAGGTCGCAATGACGTAACTGGTTGAGAAGCCACCAAGCTTCATGATAGGTGAAGAGGTCTCGTTTGCACGAGGGAACCACTGTCATAGGTTTAATGTTAACATAACAGTGGGATATATGTGGTCCTACCATTCCATGGATGAGAATTGGTAAGTGACTTTGGAGATCTCGTTCTCACGAGGAGAAATGAGGGGACTGCTGTCATAGGTTTAATGTTAACGTAACAGCGGAGTATATGTGGTCCTACCATTCTATGGATGAGAATTGGTAGGTGATTTTGGAGAGGGAATCAAGTGGGAGCAGGTCCCTTGGGATTTTAAGCAAACCCCCAGCTACCAGCAGGTTTGATATGCTTGGAGAAAGGGAGAGGCTCTCTTTGTGCGCATTCCGGACGCGCGGGTCTCGATCAGAGGTGTAATGTTAACATGATCGAGAGCAAGATCCTTGATTAAGGATAGTATTTCTTTAAGAATTTGCCATTGATTGGCATCATGAGGAGGTCGCCGTCTGCAGTCGTAAGGCGGTATGCTCCGTTTGAATAGACCGTCTCTATCACAAACGGTCCTTCCCATTTAGGCTGAAATTTGCCTTTGGTCTTGTGCGTCATGATCACCGGTCGTCTGACAGCTAAGACCAGGTCTCCTTTCTGGAAGACTCTTTGCTTGACCTTTTTATTGAAGGCTTTTGACATCCGAGCCTGATATAGCTCGATGTGTTGCTGAGCTTGTAGCCGCTTCTCGTCTAGGGCTTCGAGCTCTTGAAGACGCAGGCGATCATTGTCTTCTGATGTCATCTTAGTAGTCAAGGCTACCCGTAATGATGGCACCTGGATTTCCAATGGGATGACCGCTTCGCACCCATATACCAGGGAGAAAGGCGTATTGCCTGTCGGTGTCCGAACCGTAGTCCGGTAGGCCCAAAGGCATTCACCGAGCTTTTCGTCCCAATCTCGCTTGTTCGAGGAGACAAACTTCTTGAGCAGCTTGATGATTGTCTTGTTAAATGCCTCTGCCAAGCCGTTGGCGGCAGGATTGTAGGCGGTTGAAGCCACATTCTGAATTCGGTATTTATCGCAGAACCGATAGAACCCTGGCTTATGAATTGAGGACCATTGTCGTGGATGATCCGCCTGGGAACACCAAATCGATGGATGACGTGGTGTTTGATGAAGCTAACCAGATTGGAGGTTTTGACTTCGGCCAACGGTATGGCCTCTGCCCATTTTGAGAAGTAATCGGTTATTGCCAGGATAAACCGGTGACCTCTTGCCGAAGAGGGACTGATTGGCCCTACGACATCAATTCCCCACGCTTCAAATGGCCATGAAGCAGTAGTAGGGTGGAGCAATTCCGAAGGTTGGTGTATGAAGTCTGCATGGACCTGGCACGCCTTACACCTTCGTGCATATTGGGTGGCATCGACCATCATGGTCGGCCAGTAGTACCCAAGTCTGTGCAACCTGTCTTTAAGCTTTGGACCCGGCTGGTGAGCTCCGCAAATGCCATCATGTGCTTCTTTAAGCACTTCCTGTGCCTCTGAATGAGAGAGACAACGGAGGAGGATACCGTCATATGAACGACGGTAGAGTGTCTTCAAAGTGGGATCATAGTAGAAACGAAGCGACCTTCGTCTGATGGACGCCGCTTCTTTGGGATCATCTGGAAGCAGACCGTGCAGAGCGTAGTCAATGAGAGGGAAGCGCCAATCCCTCGGCTCAAGATCCACGGAGATATTATGGACCTCTTGGATCCTTAGCATATGCTTGGAACATACGAGATGCCGGGTTGCGACTGTGAGGTGATACTCTGTGTCGGCCGGTAAGGCTAGCGTCGTCGCTAGTGCAGCGAGAGCATCCGCCTTGGTATTCTGAGATCGAGACACATGCCCGATGTAGAAGCCTTCAAATAGGCTAGCCAGTTCGATAGCTGTATGATAGTAAGGCACCAAGTCCTCATGGCGGACTTCATATTCACCTTTTACCTGGCTAATGATCAGTTTTGAATCGCCATAAGCTTCAAGATAGCGTACCCCCATTCCATGGGCGAGCTGGATACCGATGAGCAGAGCATTGTATTCCGCTACATTGTTAGAGCATGACTCTGTCAAGGAGAATGCCCTGGGAAGGATATGATCCTGTGGGGAGATGAACACAACCCCCACTCCGGCAATAATCTTGCCTTTAGGGCCCATCCGCGATGCTCCGTCGAAGAACATCTGCCACACTTCCTCTGCTGAGGTTGCATTAGACTCGAAGACCTCATCAGGGATGTCTTCGTGAAGTTTTGAATGTTCCGGAACTGGATGCGCAGCCAAGAACTCTGCAAGGGCTTGACCTTTAACCGCCTTTTGAGGGGTAAAGGTTATGTCGTATTGGGACAATAGCAGTGCCCATTTAGCCAATCTTGAGTTCAACGACCCTGGCTTCGTCATGAGAAGACGTAAAGGGTTCACCCTGGAGATGACATGTATGGTTTGGCCAACCAAATAATGTCGAGTCTTCTGGACAGCGAAGACGAGAGCTAAACACTCTTTCTCAATAGGATTGTAGCGAGATTCCGCTCCTATGAGAGTCCTGCTGAGATAATAAATGGCTTGCTCATGGCCATTGTCGTCCTTCTGGGCGAGGAGAGCGCCGAGGGAATAGTCCAGAGCTTTTACATAAAGCAAGAATGGTTTCCCTGATGTAGGGGCCACTAAGACCGGAGGTTTTGTGAGATACCTCTTAATGTCTTCATAAGCTTCTTGACAGGCTTGGTCCCATATGAAGGCAGTACCCTTTTTCATGAGACGGGTGAAGGGCTGGCAACGGCCCGAAAGATTTGCTATGAATCTTCTGATGTAGGCTAATCTGCCTTGCAAGCCTCGGAGCTCTTTGAGGTTCCTTGGTGGATGCATGTCCTGTATGGCTTTGACTTTGTCTGGGTCCAGATGGATCCCTTTTGATGTGACAATGAACCCAAGGAATTTGCCGCTGGACACTCCCAAGAAGGATTTTGTCGGGTTCATTTTCAGCTGATGAGCCCGCATTATGTCGAACATCGTTCTCAGATCGCGAAGATGTTCATTTTTGCTGCGGCTTTTGACGGCAATGTCGTCAACATAGCACTCCACCGTCTTCCGGAGATGATCGCGGAAGATCATGCTCATTGCCCGCTGGTAGGTTGCTCCGGCGTTCTTCAGTCCGAAGGGCATTACAGTGTAGCAGTATACCCCCAATGGCGTTCGGAAAGAAGTATGCTTCTCGTCATCAGGATACATCTTGACCTGGTTGTACCCTGAGAAGCCGTCCATGAAAGACATCCTCTCGAATCCGCATGTGTTGTCGATCATGACATCGGTGATCGGCAATGGGAATTCATCTTTGGGACAGGCCGTATTGAGATCACGGTAGTCGATGCAGATTCGTATTTTCCCATTCTTCTTGAGGACGGGGACTATGTTAGCCACCCAATCTGGATGTTGTTCCTCCCGGATGAAGCCACAAGCAATGAGCTTATGAACTTCGGCTTCAATAGCCTCCATGATGTTTGGGCGGAACCGACGTTGTTGCTGCTTGACTGGCTTAACGTCGGGCTTGATGTTTAGACGGTGCATAGCGACCTGTGGATCAAGTCCGGGCATGTCTTCATAGCTCCAGGCGAAAACATCTATATACTCTTTTATGAGCATTATCAATTCTTCCTTTTCGATAAGTGATAGGCTTTCACTTATGAAAATCGGTTTGGGGTGATCTTGACTACCCAAGTTAACCTGGATCACCTTGTCTTCGGTAGGTGGCTCGCGCAGCTCGAACCGCTTTTCCCATTGGAGACTTAATTGCTGGGCCCATGATTCCTCATCGGCAACCTCTGCGGGTTCCAACTGACTGCTTGAAGTCATGAGGCTTTCGAATATCCCTCCTATGCTGACATTAGAGTCCCATTCGGAGGATGAGGCCGACTGTGATGGGATCGATCCATCGCTTTTGTCCTGAACCGTTGTTGATGATGTGGGTGTAACATAACCCAACCCCCTGCGCGTACTATCATAGTAATTTGCAGGTTTCCCTCTTGGGACGGAGTTACGCATCAAGCCGCGTCTTCCTTTTCCGAAGTTTAGGCCCGCTCCCTGCTTCAGGTTGTAACCCATCTTCTTCATAATATGGCGCGCTGATGGCGCGTAATGAAAGAACTGTGGAGCATCCGACTCTGAGCTTGAGTCTGTAGTTGAGAATCTCCCTGGCCGGGCTCTGCCGAAGATTATCGGCGACTGACCTTGCTTGGACGGAGGGACTACCAGCGTGGCCCCTTCTATGGCTTCCACGGATGTACTAGCCACACTCGACTTATGTACGGGCATATGAAGAGAGCCATCCATAATGGATTTGATCGACTCGATGCTCGCAGGATAATCAAAAGAAATATTATCATTAATTATCCATTCGCCTTCCTCATCAGAAGGGATCTTACATCGGGGATCATTAAAGCATGCTACAATTGGCTCGCCAATCAGAATGGCCGGCATGCCCGTTTCAGATTCCGAATCCGCCTCATTGCCACTTCCATCACTGTCTGGCAATGGTTCTCCCGGCGTTCCACTAGCCTCTTGATATAGGAGAGCATCTGTGAAATAGTTTTCCACCCCCTTGAAGGGCTGTTTCTCAGCGAAGACAGTTCGTACCGTCGCATCATCCTCAACATACTTGAAGCACTGATGGAGAGTGGATGGAACGATCCAGTTGGCATGGATCCATGGTCGTCCCAGTAGCAGGTTGTATGATGTGTCCGCGTCAATGACATAGCATGTCACTTCTGACTTCAGGCTTCCGATTCTGCAGCGAAGCCGAATCTTTCCAAGCGGATGGCTGCTCCCGGCGTTGAAACCATATATTGTAGTGGTGGTTGCGGACAACCTGTACAGTGGTATGCCAAGGAAGTAGAGGAGCCTTTTGGGGATGATGCTGAGCGCAGACCCCGGATCGACTTGTATTCTTTCAATGCATGTGGAACCGATATATCCGGTATAGTACAGAGGTCGATCATGCTTGTTGTCTTTGAGAAGCATATCTTCCGCCGTGAAGGTAATGGCAGGTACCTTTGACTGTGCGTGATGGCACTCTGAGCAGGAAAGCCGCATCTCATCACAGGAATCTCAGGCATGTATGTCAGAAAGGACTCTGAGTTGGCTAGCGCATCTCTGAGTGCCTCTCTTGTCTCTTTAGAGAGACGAAGAAGCTCGTGTATTGTGATACGAGCCGGGATATTGGCTAAGTGGGCCAATATATCAAAGCGAAAGGGCGTGGCTAACCCTTGGCCTGGCGGTTTCTTCAACACATGGTCGAACCGCACTTCCTTAGGCTTCTCCTTCCCTTGGTCAGGAATGGAGTGGATGCCGGCATTGGTACTGACGTCGTTTGCTGTTGTATCTCGTCAGTAGACTTGTCATACTGCCTTAAGTATGACTTTCCAGACCGGGTGCCCATCTGTTGAGGCGCATCTGCCTGCGCTGTACAGGCATGCTTCTCTTCTTCTGAATCGCTGAGGGAAGCCGAAGTAAGATTACCATCATCTGGCAGGACAGAGATGACATTGCAGGACTTGCCCTTTTTGCTGGAGTCCTTCGACGTCCGCTGTACGTCTTGGACGAGGTTAGGGTGTATCCACATAACTTCCCCTGTCTCCAATGTCAAAGGGACGAGACCCTTGTTGTATTGAGTCATGGCTGGAGGATGCCTGACTTCTAGCCGTGGCGCCGGGGCTGAATAGGTTCCGTCAGGAACTGTGACCTTCTGGGCAGTGCCGAACTCAAGAGTCACCATGTTGGCAGTGACTTTCTTCTGTTCCGTCTTCAATGTGAGGACTCCGGCGTCGACCAAGGCTTGAATTCTATCCTTGAGAACATAGCACTTGTCAGTAGGATGGTGGATCATCCTGTGGTAGAGGCAGTACTTAGGGTCGTTTGTGCGCCCTATCTCATCAGGGCGTCGAGCATCTGGCAACTTCATCTTATTCCCTTTGTGGAGCAGATGGAATATCGTGACCACCTGGTCGTCTCTGAAGGAGTACTGTTTAGGAGGAAACTTGGGCTCCTGATTGTTGAAGCTGCTCTTCTTGGCCTTTGACTGCATGTCCCCGGTCAGCTCGACGGACATAATTTCCTTCCCTTTAGCTTGGGAAGATTGCGGGAGATCGCTGCGCCCTTTGTTGTTCGCGCCCCATTTGCTTCTAGGGGCGGATGACTCGAACTTTTTAGCCGATTTTTCGGCTATCTCAGCTTGTTCGACCAGTTCCTTCCAAGTGTGGGCTTTGACAGCCCCCATGCGAACTTCTACTTGATCCGAGAAGTTATGTCTGCACGTTTGTAAAAGCATGGGTAAAGGCATCCCTGCTGGGCACATCAGAGATAGATTTCTGAACCGCTCAATGTATTCACGGACAGATTCGCCTTTCCTCTGCACAGTGGAAAGGAGCTTGTCCATGGTCACTTCGGTGTCATCCTCATAGAAGCGAGAGAGGAACCGAGTTTCCAGGTCGATCCAGGAATTGATAGAGCCCTGAGGAAGGCTTCGGAACCAGTCGAATGCCACCCCTTTCAAGGTGCCGATGAACAACCTAGCCATGATGGCGTCGTTGCTTAGAACATTACCGGTCTGGGACCGGAAATAGTAGATGTGCTGATTGGGCGAGCTCTTACCATCATACGTATGCAACGTTGGTGGTTTGAACTTTGGCGGATATGGCACCGAATCCCATTCCAGTGGGTAAGGACGGACTACCCCCACTTTCTTCAATTCATCCTTCTGAGCTAGGGATGAAATTTGAGCTTGAAGGCCTTTAAGGACTTCGGCATCCAGGGAAGAGCCTCCCTGGGTTCTCTCCGTCTTGGGCGGATCATTGCTGAGATGTCCCTCCTCGTCATGATTACTCCGGTATCATCATTCCGGTTGCTGAGGAGCTGAGCGAGCATCTGTTGAATATTGTCCAGGGCCTCTTGCTGAGTTCTAGAGGTCTGCTCCTGAGCTTCCAAACGCCGACGAAGGTCGTCATTGGCGTTCTCGGCCATATTGACCGATGCTTTGTCCGTTCGCACCGAACTGACTGTTGCTGAAGAGGCATACCCGCTGTCTTCATCTTCTCCATCGGATGATTGGGGTGACCGCCTGAGTTGTGGCACGGTTGGGACCGTCGAGGAGGAAGGCTGCTCATAATTATAGGGTATCGCCACCCTGGATCTGGTGCTTCGGAAAACACCTTCTTCGCGCACCAAGACTTCACCTAAGCCCGGGCTATAATCTGGATCTGGGGAGCCGAAAGGGGTGTCGTCAGGGGCTTGACTTCTTCCGCGCAGCTCTCGCCCCCTTCCGGTCATGTTGACGGATGCAGAGGCTGGATCCGGTGGCCCGCTCCTTTTGGGATGCCTCATCGGGACGCGCGCAGACAGTCGATCAAAGACTGATCGCCGATATGGAGCAGTGGCGAGGGTCGGTCGTAACCGACACTGCATAGAATGGACCATCACCAATTGGCAGTCACATCGTCGAAGACAGGAGGAAGTAGTCTGGAAATGCTTCAATCTCCGCTTGTCCGCCAAGAATTCTCGCAGGTCGGCCCTGTAGGGGCCTGAACCATCTGGTATATGGGACAACGCATCGTTCCCCTTATTCCTGCGGAAAGGATCAGCACCGCATAGTGCTTTGGTTCTAGCCTCGCGGCTGTAAACCCGATGAGTATGCCGAGGTACAATAGCCTTCTTGTGAGGACAGGGCTAGCAGTAGGCATTGCTGCTCTAGGCGACGGTATGATCGCCGTCTTGACTTTATGGTTGGCAGCATTGTTGGCGCAGGCGGGCATCTTGCCTTTTTCTTCATAAGAGAGGCGCGGATCTGGCGTGGCTACGCCTGAAGTTTCAGCAGAGGACCTCTGTTTAGGCCTCCATATCCGTTTTGGCAGAGGATGCATAGGTTCGCAAGGAACCTGAATAGCCACAAGCGGGGCTGCGGGGTGCTGGCAGGATTCTGCCTCTGGTTTCTGATTTGAAACCTTGGCCATGAAGACCTTCCTGTGCTTCCGTGCTCGAAGCATCAGGCCACCCCCAGAGAGGACTTCTTCAAATCTTCCTTGATCGATCTGGATGACCAAGTTCTCAGAAGTGCAGGATCTGGGCTGCGGCATGTTTCCTTGTTGCGCCAGAGAACTGCGACAGGTTTGCAGAGAACCTTTTCCGTCTCCGCAGAGACTTTGCTTGAAGATTTAGCCAGAGAAGATCTGGCTGCACCGGCTTTTCTGAATTCAGAGATAGACCCGAAGGTCTGTTCGTCGCATTGCGACACTTGATTCTCAGCAGAGGAGAATACAGTCCCCAGCGGAGTCGCCATCTTGTTTTCCATTATGTTTGCAAAGGGGGAAAACTTACAAAAAAGTTTGAGGAGCTAAATTACAAGTATTCTTAAAAAGATTACAAGTAGATCTCCTCAGAGATTCTGGAGAAGTGTGCCAATAGGAGTCTGGTCAGCGCGCGACCACTTTGTCCCTTTGACGATGCGAGCGATGAGATTCCCTTCTCGCCTGGTTCCGGGAATCAGAGAATAGAGGATTGGTAGAACCCTCTGACTACTTCTCAAAACCACTTCTGTGAGGAATTCCTTCTCGCCTGGTTCCGGAGATTCCTTGAGGAAAAGAGGTTGTTAGGGTATCACCACCCTGAAAAGAGAAGTATTTCTCTTGGAAGGTCTCTGAATTAGAGAACGCACGATGCGTTATGAAGAAGTCTCTGCTTGTGGAGTCCTCTCTCTCCTGTGCCCTGCGATTCCCCTCCCTTGTGCCCCTGATGGGCTATTTATAGGGAAAGTAAGGGTATAATCGTCCCCTTTGAAGATATAGAAACAGATTGAACCGAATCTGTTTGAATCTGGAAAGTAGCCTTGCTGCGAGGCTATAATAGCTTCTGCGGAGCTAGAAAATGGCAAGTCGGTTGATCTTTCCGAGGTGTTATGATCCTTTCCATATTGTTAGGAGATTCTCCTTGATCCACTTACTCGTTTCAAGAGAGTCAAGAGATTGTGGCAATCACCTGCCATATTTGGATCCTGATTGGATTTGATTAGATTGAATCCGATCTTATCAGGAGTTTTGATTAGTCAAAGGTTGACCATAGCAGGCTGATGGCGGAGCTGCCCGCTTTGAAGCTCATAGCGGAGCTAGAGGCAATTCCTGACGAAGTCCGAAAAGAGGCTTTTCGGCGAAGCTGTCAGTTAGCTTCCTGGCGATGCTCTGGATGATGTTAGCCTCTCAAACGAGGCTATCTCCTTGGGCTAATGTAATGCTAAATGCTAGCATTTTAGACCTGCTGAGGTCTGTTTAGAAACAATCCGGGTTCACTGTTCTGCTTGCTGGATCAGTGGAGTCCAAACCGCTTCCTTGTCCCTTGGAGTTGGGTGAAAAACTGGTCTTCAGCTCGTCTGTCCCTTGTCTTTTGTAAATGTCAACAAGTTTAGACATCGTTCGGACCAATGAGAATCTTGTCTTTTTTAAGTGTCAACA